>JAOEGT010073227.1:0-15862 GCA_025447795.1 Speoplatyrhinus poulsoni
TGTCACATGAAAAGATATGCTCACATATTTGCAAATATGTGAGGGGTGTACTCACTTTTGTGAGATACTGTATGTACTAGTTTATAGTTTCTTAATTCAGCCTTATACGCCATGTAACAATAGGATATTAGCAAAGTCGGTCTGGCCCAGTGACGGGCCACATACAGTACCTCAATAAATTATGGTCCTTTAGTGGGCCACCTCTGGTAGCCACTATGTGGGCCACATGTGGCCCATGACATAGCCATATTGTTTCACCAGAGCTGGCCCAAGTCTGGCATGCGTTCCAACTCGATACAGATTTCAGCCTAGACTAATGCCGGGTGCGCACCAAATGCACCAGATGTGTTACATTCAGATATGTGAAATTCATTATTTTTCTGCATCCAACGATAGGTGAACTGTCCACTACCATTACTCTGTATGACAGAGTGTACTGTAGATGCCTGGGATGCAGGGCGTCAATGCTACAAAGCAGAATCGCCCTTTTCATAATTAAGCACCGCTTCATCGCGGCCAACTAATATGATCAATGATCCCACTCATGGTTTCACCAAACCCCCCCCCATATCATACCTGTCATGTTAAGCTAATGCAGTGCATTCTGGGAATTATTTATTTGACTGTGGGACAAGACCAGCCACACACATGTGGCCCAGATCATGTGGGCCAGATACGTTGGTCAGTAACTGGCCCACAGGGTGCTTGCTGCATTAGAGCCAGTGCCACCTCTGCCACGCCTGGGCCATGTTCGGTTCACATGCTGTATGCCAGTGCCGACTGCATGCCACCTGTGCCAGCTTCACACCAGATGTGGGCCACATGTCTGCTATGGACGTAGCCTACTGTTATACTACTAGCTCTGTAATATTGGCTCTGTATGAGCATATACCGATTATTAATCTATGGTATTGCAATTCACTGTATAGGGCAGACTACACCTATTGTAGAACATGTAGGCTAGTCATGTCTGCATTATTCTCCTATCAACCATACACTACTCACTCAATATATTAATGTGGATGTTTCTCCAATCACTGCCTACCAGATTTATTTAGTTTAAATATTTAGTTTATTTAGTTTAAATAATGTAATAATAATGTAAAGTAATGTACAGTATTTGTTGATATTGCACACAAAGGCCTATAGCCTAAAGTATGGTATACCGTTTTAATAAACAAAACAGTTTTTTAATAATATTTCATGTAGAAAATCATACTGGATATAATCAAAATTGAATTTTTAGGCCATATCACTGAGCCCTAGTATAAGTACATAAAGGCTAAACCAACTGCCACATGTTCAGCTTCTGCCAGGAGCCATAACCCTGCTCAGCTATCAGTACAGAGGCTCTACCGGAGAACTTCCAGCCAAACGCTGTGAGTGACCTCCTGCCTCACTGCAACTTGTATTTAAAGAAATAAATTGAGCCTGTGTGGTCTGTGTAGAGGCTAAAGCTTAAGACATTGGGTTTGTTTCTGTAAGCGTTTAAGTGTATCTGTAGTATATCTATATGGGGGGTTATTCGTGATCCGTGTAGTGTCTAGTGAGAATACAAGGCTGTTCAAGTTACTGCCAAATCACACAGCAATACACCGTGAGACAATGTGATGGCTCAGGAATACAACCATTTGACCACTCAACGTATCGGCCTATAAAAATAACATTACTACTAATCTGTAACTGCAAGTATAGCTATGCAAACTAGATTGTGTGTTTCTAGCATAAGGTGAGAGAGAGAGAGAGAGAGAGAGAGAGAGAGAGAGAGAGAGACAGGCAGGCACATCAGGCTGCATATCTGCTCCGTGTCAGACAGCTCCGCCCACTGTCTGGCCTGCCATACCAGTGCTCCTCCTACTGATAGGAGCCTAGCAACCTTTTCAGAATGCGGTGGAAAGGGCTTATCTCTGTGCTGAGACACCTGGCAGGGCGACTGTGTGAACCGGACCGGCACTACTCAAACTCTTATTAGCGGGAAACGGGGCCAATGGGAGAACTGTCTTAATTGCCCAATTGGAAGAGAGTTTCATCCAAATAAAACTAAGGGATGTATGTGTGTGTGTGTGAGGGACAAATGAGTACTAAAGCATTTTCAGACTGTCTCTCTGCTATGCTTTGCACACTGCCCGCTGGCAGATTATATCTGCCGGCAATAATATTCAAACATTATTTCTAGTGTTTTACCTGCTTCCACGTCGTATTTCCAATTTCGCACTCTGCAAAAGAGCTTAAAAACACGGCAGGCGATGCAGAGAAAATAGACTCGCGGCGGAAACATAATGTCGGCTCCACTTCGGCTCAGCGAGCACCGTCCGCCTCGCACACGGTGTGCAAAGACTCGTTGATTAACATGGGAGCGAATGCAAAGCGGATCCGCTCCGTGTCGGCTCCGCTTGCAGTGTGCAGCGGCCTTAAGTCCATATTGTTTAATACTACCATAGTGTCTGCATTTGTAAGAAAACATGAGCTGAATAAGAGACTATCGATCTTGGAATATGCTTAATTAAGACGACTGAGAAACACCTAGGGTGGAATCTGCAATGAATTAACACCATGCTGCTTTAGCATGTCAGTCATGTTGAGTTCACAGTCAACCATGTGCCTCAGAGAGAGTACAAGACAAGGCGTTAGTCACCTCTGTGTCTTCTGTGGACAACACACTGCTGAAATCGATGACATCGGAACAAGGCCTGTATGAAACATTCTGCCATATGGATGTTATTCAAAAGTGCACGTTGCTTTAAGGTGAGGGGTAGAACTAGTTTTGAGCTGAGAAACACCATAGGAGTAGGGGTAAAGAAGGGGGCAGGAGGCAGAACCTAATGTGTCTTAAAGGGAAAGTGTAATCCCTGACACAAATTGAGGGTTGTCCCTTTTAAAGCATGACCAAGCGCATCCTAGTCTCATTTAAGCTAGGGCGCTTGTGCATGTGTGCGTGTGTGTGGAGCTGACCGTATAGCATGGTCCATGCGCGACACTGTGAGGTATGCTGCCAGGTTAGCGGTGTATGACGAGCACACGACGAGTGTGAAGAGCCACCAGCTCCCCATCACGATCCTCAGAGCCACCGAACTAGCCACGCTGTCACCACCTACACACACACACACAGAGAGAGAGAGACCATGACGTCATCGTTCACAGCAGGGGTTCTCACCACTTCTTCTAATACTGTAGCATAACATAACAACATGCAAATACAGGCAATAAATAAAAAAAAAATCATACATGTATTTAAAAAAAACAACAACGCCAAAGAAGATCAATGCCACAAATGTGGAAGAAAAACAAATGGTAGAAAAGTTATAATTAAAATAATGCATGAAAATCCTGTCTGGTAAGTCCTCAGGGAATCCCCTCTGAACTATCATGTTCTTTCTCCAATCCAGATGACACAGGTCAAGCTCACTATAGGTCACCCTCAACCAAGTGAGGGAATCGGTTCACTTCTAACTGTAACGTCACCCATAATGCAATTTATTATTAACCACCTGCGTGTGTTTTTTTAATTTGAACAAACAGGTATTACAATAAGAAATTAAAATCAATTATGTTGCATATCGGAGCAGCACATAACATTTTACTACAAAATTCAACAGGCATATTACGTATTTATATACATATTCAAAACAATTTGCATAACAAACAATTTTAAATGTGTGTGTGTGGCGGGTGTGAGCTGCAGTGTCATTCTGTATATACCCATTAGGCTTAGACTAAACACACAGTAGCTTTAGGACATTTTTACATTACAGTTAGCTCTGCAAAAGAAATGTTTTAAAGAGATAGGAAAGAGGTTACAAGGTGCAGAAATATTCCCAATATATTGTAGAGGGATATATTTAATATACATCAACCAAATAAATAATAATAAAAAATAAATAATAAGTGTGTTAACATTATGACAAAAAACTACATGCAAAGGGCTCAGGGCTGAATGGGCGTGTTCGTAATGTCCCCCTATACCCCCTCCACCTTTCAACTCTAGGCAATTGCGCAACATTCTAAAGTGGTGCAACTCACTCGTCTAGCTAGCTGCAATGGCCCGTCTTTAAAGCAGGTGCGATTGGCTCAGTAAAACGGTATATTTATGAACAGTCAGAAGACAGAAGCACCTGAAGAAACTGCCAAATATCCATGTATAATCCAAGTTGTATCACACAATGGTTAGTAAAAATGTACTACAGAAGCTGCAGTAGGCAGTCAGACTCAAACGCAAAGTGCCGTTTATCGTGACACTTTTTGTTTTTATAGTCCAGGAGCGGCATGACGTCCCCACGCTCGAGTTAACTCCACCCAGAAAATCGCTGGACAGAAAGTGAAATAAATATAGGGAACATTTTGCGATTCAAATGGAAGTTGATTTTCATAGTTTGTATGTGTTTATATTAAGCCTCTACAATAATCATTTAATGACATGTTAAGACTAAAATGACTGATTTCCCTTGACTATCCTTTTAAAACATGTTTTATGTTGGTGAGTTTTTTACAACCACCAGTACATCCAACAGGTAAGATCATTGTGTAAAACACAAGTGTTCTTTTGAACAAAAGGCATAGGGGTGAGATTTTGAAGTAAATGCAAATGGGTTTAAACCATGTAAATAATTTCACAATCCCAATTAAAAGCATCTTGCCACCCCTATGAGGGTCCCAATTCAGTTTTGCAACCGCTGGTTTACGCATAATTATGCCTTTGTGGAAACACAAAACAATCATTGTTTTAATCAAAACAGGAGGAGCACTAATGACTAGCCTCCTCTAGCAGTCAGTGGGTTCATCACCCACTTCACCGCTAGCTAATGCTGCTTGTGTGTCATTTTGATGATTTAGTCTAGTTACATTTTAACCTGCACAAGAGTGGGAAGCCAGATTCCACCATCACGGCAAACTCTGATATGTTTCCAGTGTCTTTTCTGACACTTTTCAATTAATTTTGCATATTTCATGATTATTAATATTACTTACTGTATTGAGAAAACACTGTTTAAGGTTTACTTTGGCTAATGATTAACCTTTATTTGCTCTGTTAAAGTAAATTATTTCATAAATGATTTAAGACAAAAGCAAAGGGAGAATCAAATGAGAAAGGAGAGTGGGAGAAAATAAGACGAATAGTTGTCATAATGGAACGCCTTCATGCGTACACACACACACAGTACTTTAAATCCAAACCACAATCCATATGTGGTTGATGGGGTCTCTTCGGGGGATACAGTTCTCCAGCTAAGCCACAGCTTTACATCTTAAAACATTTAGCAGAATTACGTTTAATACTGTCTCTGAAACATTAAGCTAAATGATTTACAATTCATAAGCAGTCGGTAATTTAACTCTCGTCTCAACTCCACTGGCGCTAGACACGCACACACACACACGCACACACACACAGAGGTCTGGTTGAGGATCCTTGCAGTGCAGGCAGTAAGCCGCTACGCACCGCTAGCTAACAGGTGGGGAAAAGGGGGAAGATGGGGGGGGGGCGGTTGAGATGAAACAATGAGTGCTTCATCAGAGCGAGCACAGAGACTGGCTGCATCTAATCACAAACCGTTAGGCCTAAAAGGTTTCCCTGGCAACCTGCCAGACCAAAACAGACACCGCTGGTTGCCATCAGTGTGTGTGTGTGTTCATATAGGCCTGTTCATATGGGCAATAGTACATGTGAATATACCAGCTACATTATGTGTGGTTTAAAGAGTGTGCGTGTGTGTGTACAGTATGTACATACTGCCTCAGTTGCTGAGCTGGTCATCTCTCCAAAGGCTCCTTCGCCATACATACACTGTATTTCAATGTTCCAGAATCCTTAAGGCCAATTTATGCTTCTGCGGGGAGCTTACGTCTGGCCTACGGCATCGGCGTGGCATATTATACTTCTGCGCTGGTCTGTCGGCAGCGCGGACCTGTGCACGTTAACTGTGCATGCGATTGATGCGAATCCCCAAAATGCGCAAGTGTCATGCCTCATTTGTGCCAGAATTATAACACAAATTGAGTGTAAACGTTTTGAAATAAGCATATAACCATATTTATTTCCAGCGAATCTCTTAGTTACACCAACACGTATCATCGGAATCAATCTGCCGACACAAAATCTTTATAAGAGACCGCTTTTCGTACAACAAGGAAATCCCAGGAAAATCCGTGTCTTGTCATGTGCAGTTGCTAGTCTTGGTTAATAATGCTCAAGCAAGACATATAAAAACGTCTCTCTGCGTCACTCTATGCCGTACCCACGCCATAGCCTGACGCGTTGGATACGCCCTATCCGTATGTTATGCCATAGCTTTAACGCAGAAGCATAAATAGGCCTTTACATTGTCATAATTTTACAATGTCCTTTGTGTTGTGTGTGCGTGTGTCTGCGTGTGTGTGTTCTATGTGTGTTTGTGTGTGTGCTGATAGCGCTGGTAATGTTCATTCAGTAATTATTGTAGCACGTCACAAATTTCTTCATTGAGACTAAATGGACTTAAGTGGTTTTCTATTTTCTATTCAATACTTATGTTACACACCACCAAACACACACCATGCATATTCAAACATCAACACAGACATAGGAGGAAATACATCCCTAAAACAAACAAGTAAAAAGACAAATGGCATAATAACGTGTAGGCACACACATGCACACACGTGTGCGCACGCACACACGCACGCACGCACACACACACACACGCACACACACACACACACACACATCTAATTAATTTTAAGCACATGAAAATGTTATGGCCTTGTTTCTGCTGCTCTGTTGAATATTTCAGATGCAGCAAAAGCTCACGAGATGCATTTTGTTTCTTCTTCACTCACGGCATAATGAACGCAGTAAAAACCTACAGCCAATATCCCTGTTTACAAGGCTCATAATCACCCAAATGTCTCAGAAAATAATTGATAATTGAAAGCAAGAGGGACACCATTATCACGATCATATATATACATACTGTATGTGTGCATGTGCATGGGCCTTTACATTCTATCCAAACACAATTTCAGCACAACTTGGTGGGGAATAAGTTCCTCTCAAACAAGGGACTTCAATTTGAAACACTAAACACTTTCTATTTACAATTGCACTTAGATCAATACGTACAGTATAGTACTTGTAATTTTCTGTAAGGATACAAGATCTTACCACTAAGAAAAGCTTTTACTCCCTAGTCACCTGTATGAGTTCAGTGTTTTGCTTAAGGACGGTAAGGTGCTAACAAATTATAACTGTTTTCCTATGGGAAGAGCCGTGGACCCCACTATGTGGTACCGCTACCCTTGGCGTTGCGCATATCTTGACATTTCCACCTAGCGCTGCGCTCAAAGTTAGAATTATTTCAGCTTTGCCATCAGTTGTTGCTGACCTTTCAAAGCACAACCAATGACATAACAGCTGTATGTGAGTGACAGAAATGGCAGTGAAATTACGAATCCATAGTTAACGTAGCCCGTAGCTTGGTTAGTATTATGGGTTAGTTTTCCCTCTGATTAAGGTTATTGTTTAATTATTAAGTAAGGGTAGTACTCTCAATGTTATAGTCATATGTTAAAGTAGAGACAACCTGATTGTTCAGAAAGGAAAAGTACAATAAACAACATTATAATTATGCATTTAATATTGGCACAAATGCATATATATATACATACAATATACTGTATGCATGGCACTATGCTTTCTGTATGCTCTGCGCCCTAACTCGCAGTAAGCCAAGAGCACATTTCACAGTAGATGGGACAGGTGACTGTTAAAAGGTGCATCCTTACAGAAGTCCAGCCTGAGGCCGAGTGCTCTGAACACTAAGCTTCATTGTGTCTTGGATTTTAAATGTTAAATCAAACCAAGTGAATGCCTCGCCTGGCTTTGTGAGTCCGATAATCATCCTTTCATCCCTTTTTATCTGTGATTAAACACAACTGATTAATTAAAACAGGGCATTGAATGCAGCTTACTTGGTGGCATTTAATGAGTCTATTGTTTAGCTTCCAATTTGCCATCACTCGAGTCCCCACTGTTTGGCAGAAATCACACATTTGTCATGTAGACTTTAAAGGGATTTCTTACTTTTACGTTTTCCACTAAATTAAAATACTGTAAATGACTATTATAATTTCACAGGAGCATGTTAGCACACCCGCACATTAAGTTATTGTGTGCAAGACATTAACACATTTAAGTGTAAAACATTTTTAAAGTTTGTATAATTCGCTTTCTTATAACAACCACGTCTCGTCTCATCTACTGGAACACACCCAGGTCCGGGGGTGAGATCAGGCCACCCTCTGGCCGGCATGCTGCCGCGTCGGGTCGCTAGCCACCGGTCAGACCTACATGGCAGTCCTGCCCCTCCCCTGTCCATGTTCTCCTCTCACACCTTTTTCATGTTTATTGATTAGACTGTGTGTATATATTGAGTTGCTGTTTGTTTGAGAGTCTGCACGCCTCAACGTTTTTATGGTTTGTGTGCGAATCGTTACATGTACTGTTATGAGACTATGATGGTGATAGAACTTTACCACATTTAAGTATAAAACATTTTAAAAGTTTGTTTATTGTCTCATTTCATCTGCTGGAATGCACTGGTTCGGAATATGATGACGATGCACTGGTATGGGAACTATGATGAAAATAAATAGGTTCTATAGTCAGTAATATCTAAATAGT
This sequence comes from Speoplatyrhinus poulsoni, assembly GCA_025447795.1. Classification (NCBI taxonomy): domain Eukaryota; kingdom Metazoa; phylum Chordata; class Actinopteri; order Percopsiformes; family Amblyopsidae; genus Speoplatyrhinus; species Speoplatyrhinus poulsoni. The sequence goes on from JAOEGT010073227.1 coordinate 8,657, forward strand.
TATTTGAGTAATATCTCAATGAAACCCTGTTGCGTTCGACTCACTTGCATGTTTGTGTGTTCTGGACCTGCCACATCGATGTGGGTGAGTCTTTACAGACTATAGACCTGTATCATTTTATATACGTTTTCAAATAGAACAGAATGACCAGATAAACCGACCTGGAAGTTCCAGTGTTTCCAATCCAACAGGAAAGTTGTTTATGACTGAACAGAGCTGCCCTTCAGAGCTGCACCGTGGTATAGCTACGCACTGAGCCATCACACGTGTTGTCAGATCAGGTGCCTATTCCTGCAGCGTGCTGGTGTCATTGGGGAGACAGCCCGCGCGCTCACCTTGCTGTACAAACGCCCCGTACACAATCCAGATGGCGCTGTGCAGGGATCCCGACCCCACGCCGACGGACGGCTGGTCCGCTGCTGCATTCTGGGTAGCGGCGGAGCGCAGCGCTTGCAGTCTGTTCAGCAGGAAGATGAGCACACCCACCACAGGAATGGCCCCGGCTATGCAGGCCCAGACGGCCAGGTCGAAAGGAGCGAACAGGGAGAAGATGTTAATCTTCTCCTCAGGTTTCCGCAGCAGAATGCCAACGCTGTAGTCCAGGTAGCGCTTGCTGAAGTCCACCACGTTCTCCCGCTCTGGGGTGATGGTAATGGCCGACACGGCCAGATCTGCCCTCTGGAGCGGAACACACACGGAAAACAGGTTGATAGATGGATGGACAAACTTAAAGATGTAATCTAACAATGTTGGCAACGCAGGATGCCTTGTGCCATGTGTGTGTGTGCTGTCTTCATAACACTGTACCACAACAGTGTTTACTACTTTCTTGTGTTGTCGTGAAACAAGCTTGGGAGTTAATTTAAGGTAAGGCGTGATATATTTGAACAGATCAAACATTAATGTGGCAATAAATCTTTAAATGGCAGATATTAAATGCTTTGGAACATTCAGCGTGACTCGTGTACGAAAGTGTGGGGAGCTTAGAGTGGGCTCAAATAGAACAAATGCGCTTTACAATCACAAGTACAGGGTTAGCTTTAATAAAAGAGACTACATTACTTGCACATGGAGTGCAAATGGACTTATGTATTCTTTAATGTTTATGTTCTAGTGGGCTGTGTGGAAAACACTGCTTCAAGTCGAACTTGGTTGAGGTCAAGAGGACAACACTAGGAAACAGAGAGGGGTTGGGTTAGTGTGGGTGAGCTGGAAGCAGTGGGTGTAAGGCTTGGAGCCAGGCAGGGTGTGGGAGGAACTCCGGTTTCTCAGACCTGGATTAAGCATAGTCCTAAACTAAGAACATTTTTAAGTGGAGTTCTTTGTTGAATCATTCTTCTAGTCTTAATGTGTGTAATCTGTGTGAAACCGGCCAAAAGTGTTTAACAGGAGTCGCGTGGCTAACGTTTGACGGCCGTGTCCTGTCATGCCCTACCTTATTGATGAGTTCTCCGATCATGCCATTCCACGAGCCGTTGGGCAGCTGAGATCCATACTTACTGTCTCCCACCTGGGAGAACAAACAAACATCATTTAGCCACACATTGCAAACAGACGTCTTAGACATTGTAATATGTGGGGAATATGTATGCAGGACAGGTGCAGATAGGACCACACATTGCACTGTAGAAGATGCCTGACCTGATAAATCTCATATTTGAAGCCCAGGATCTTGGCCAGGGCGTCGAGGACATCGATGGAGAAGCCCTTGTATCTCTTGGGCTGGCCTAGAATGTTCTCCGCCACCATGACAAAGGGGTCCTCCTAAAGGGATCATACGCAAAGGGCATCCTCATCAGTGTGTGATCTCAATATCACATTAGACTGACAACCACAACAGCTAATGCGCCGAGTGAGGCATAATTGCTCATTCGTGTTGCCCTATAGTCACCTATTGCTTCCTAACCCTCTGTGGTCCCTTCCCAATGTCTCTTCCTTTTATTTTTACCCACGTGGTTTTTACAAGAGCTTTTCCTTGACCGGGGAGAAGAGCAGGTTAAGTGGGTGCTGTTTGTGTGTGAAATGTGGGCCTGTGCAGCCCTTTGATTATGTGATTAATGCCTATATAAATAACACTGCCTTGACTTGCACTGTGCTACTGGACAGTAATGGGCTCAGGAAATATAATGGTGTGGTTAGAGTCCCTATTTTATCCTACATTTATTACACTGTATCTGTTCCTTGTAATATCATGATGGAGGGTTGTATGTGTCCTGTGTTACACCCTTAGCTTGGCCCAAATGGAAACCTACCAGTAACGTCACCACCTTGACCGTCACCCCCTGCATGCCGTTCTCGATGCGGCTTTCCTTCAGACTGCCGTTCAGTCCGTGGACAGAGTCCCACGTAGCCAGCTGGAGAGAAGCAAAGGGGGAGGGGTGGGAGAGGAGCCGTCAGTCCGACCAATAGGGAGCCACATTCAGCACAGCACGTTCTGGCTGCCTGCACTTTAACTGAGTTATGGTTTCGCGTGCAGCGGTGTGCAGCGGGCCTTTACTAGACAGAGTGAGCTCTGAGTGCAGGAGGAGGAAGGCGTAACAGGGAAGTAAAGAGAAAGAGACGGTGACCATCAGTTATGCTGCAAACAATATGCATGCGCGCTGCAGTGGCCGCTCTCAAGGCGGCATCCAGAGACAGTTACTGTACTCAAATAAATGCGACTGTAAAATGTACAGAGAGCAATAAACACAAATGTGGTGTAATTAAAACCAAACGCATCCGACTGTGGTATTGTCAGGTGCACCATTAGCCTGACACAAAGCACGGCGGTTTAATTAGCTCGCAGCTAGCTGTCAATCAAAGGTCACTGGGTCCAAACAGCCTCTCTGCCAGGCAATCCACATATCACTGCGGTGTAATGTTGCATTTGCATATTGCACCTTCTCAGGATAATTGCTACCGTAAAAATCCAAGAACATCTCAGATCACTATGTTCTGTGTGAATGTCTCTTACTTATCATGTGAGTCACGTGAAATGCCTTTTTGCCCATGCGTATATACACTGTATGCACGTCTGTATGTCCACGCCTGCCGCTATTTGTGCATGCTGGGTAAATGTGTTCCATGAATGTGATGAATAGCAGCCCAGCTGAAGTGGATTCGGCGCACTGGCTGAAGACAGAAGGAGAGACTAAATAATGTCATTCTCTCTGATCTCCCATCTCCGCGTTCCAGTCCTAACTGGTTAGTGAACCCCTGTCTGATCCTGCAGAGAGACGCCGCTTCTCCGTGCGGATGGGAGGAACGCTCACGAATCATTGATCACTTCTTTACGCCTGGGAAATTGCTGCTGTGTGTTTATGGGAGAGACGGAAATAGCATGAGGCTGATTGGCTCTGTGTGGCTGCATATCGATGTGTGTGTTCCTGTGCGTACGCTTACTAAACTAGATGAACCTAAATCGATCAGCGTCACTCTTGTGGGGTTGTACACGCATACCATCAATATAGTATACATACAGTATATATACAGTAAGTATAAATACAGTAAGCGTATTTTACATTAGTTTCTTTGTCAAGGACAGGATAATGTTTTGCATGTGTTGAATGGAATGTCTCAGACACGACTCACATTAATACAACACGACAAACAATACATGAAATCCAATATAAATGAGTGAATTTCTTTTTTTTTTTTTTAAGGAAGCTAATCAGGCTGATCGCACGACAGCTGAACGCACAGATCAGATGTGGTCCGCTTAATCCATTTAGTGCTGGCGCTCTCTAAAAAGTGCTCGCCACAATCTGTCAAAACATCTTAATTACTCTCGTTAAAGCGAACAGACCGCTGTTTCATGTTGTGGTGCATTCACACCGCAGGCTTAACATGATACATTACCAACCGGGATCAAATACAATAACACGTTGATAATGTGAATGAATGAGATGGAACAAACTGCTCTGCTAATGACAATAATATTATTGGTAGGTACTGTAGAGTGAAATTGGTTTATTGAGCATTTAAGGTTTTCTAGTAATTGTGTCATATATTCCAGTTTATTTGTAGGACACACACTTTCCATTGAGAAGTGTTCACAGTCGTTTCCCCCTACTTGGCGTAGACCTTTGGTTAATTTTGAAACTATTGGACAGCGCTGAACTAATCAACCAATCAGCATTGCTACAACTGTTTTGATCGCCTCATCTAGCTCTACCACCATTTCAAAGCACGCTTGACATCATCGTCATCCCACTAACCCACACTGATTGGTCCTCCAGCAGGATGGCTGTGTGAACGCTAATGTGAACAGGGTCTCCAGACTATAATCTCAGAGAAATAAATTGATCTGAGAGCAAAAGACAGGTGGAGCCAGGCTAGGATAAACCCCAAGTCATCAATGTATGTCTTGTTTTCCAGGGGCGTACCCCTACTTTATTTAGGTAAACATAGAGTAACATATCACGCAAAAACCGTCATGGTCAATGGTTGGATATTGATTGGTTGAAAACTGATGCATATAAATACTGCATACAGTATGACATGATATACTTTAGGCAACTATCTCATCACCTGTAGATATAATGACCTGCATGACATATCTACTGTATAATACCACAGTGCATACAGTAAATTAATGTAGTGTTGCAGAGGTTTATGTTCACATAAGCCTGTAAGCATCAGTCTGAGTGGGACATCATTTGCCCGTGCTGCATCGCAGTGTGGTTATCTTAAAGGCATGGTCAGTCATTCTTGCTAACTTCGAGCTCAAATCAAAACAGTATCGCTCCGCATTCCTCCGCGGCGGCGCCTCACACATAGAAATGCATTGTGAAGCAAAGCGTGGTGCTGCGGCTTTGATGATACGAGCGGTGTTCGCCACTTTGTTTATGTTCCTATTTACGGAGCCAGGGCTGTATATACTTTTTGTTCAACACGCACAGAGAACGGTAAGATAGCGAAGAGCGAGGAGACATTTGTTGAATTTGACAAAAAGCATATTAAGTATCTTACATTTAGCTTGCAATAGTTGACTATAGCTTTAAGACCAGAGAATTGCGTGCACAGCTCTGAATACAGTGATTGAGTGAGTCTATAGTGCCCATTACGGGAATGTAAAAGGCTAAGTGAAATCTTAACTTTGTTTGACAAAGATAAAAGGTCAGACAGGCCTTTTCCACAAACAACACACACTGAGAAAAATAGGTTGACTGGAATACAGTCTAGCCAGGGAAATATACAGAGAGAAGTAGTACATTTTTTAAATAAAGAGGGGGTTAGACAGAAGACAGACTGGGAGGTCACAGACTGGCGTTGAGGAGGAAAAACAAAACAAACAAAATAAAAAATATACTATAGAGACAGAGAGGGAGATAGAGAGATATAGAGACAGAGAGATAGAGACAGAGGCATAGAGAGAGAGAGTGTAAGAGAGAGAGAGAGAGACCACAGCAGACACAGAGGAAGGACACTATGAGATGTGAGGAAACCCAGGCGCCAAGCTCAGAGCCGCTGTCCTCTAGCTGATCTCTGCGTCTGGGTTGCTTTGCTTCCTCATCCAGCACACACCTGCAACACAGTGCCTGCTATGAGCAACCTGTGTAGATGCTCCCGCCTTCATCACGGACCGTCCTATTTGAACGTTTCAAACCGCAGGTGTGGACTTATTTAAAAAGGAATATTATTATGAAATCATACACTGCAGCAACGTTAAGTATTCCACCACAGTGCAAAGGGGGTCTGTAACAGCCAGTCATGACTATTATTGAGAGCTCACTGATCAAGCGAACACTGAAATCATGCCTATACGCAGCAAAGCAGACTCGACTGCTATTGAGTTGAGCCACACACAAACACAAACCAGCGATTGTGACTATTTTTACTCTGTTCCAAACTGTAAATTAGCATCTCTCTCGTTTTGAGATGCTGTGTAATGTTTGTGTTCAGCTCAGAAACATTTTAACATTCAAATAACTTGTACAGCTTCACAGCTCTCATAGACTAGCTCTTTCAGCTGCCCATCTGGTTCTTTTTACAATAAATGTACAAACATACATTACAATCCTACCGTACAGAAATACTGCTGATGCTTATGCAATGGTACAGTATGTACTGTAGCAACACACTACATCAACGATGAACTAGCAGGGGTACTAACTTTCATTTGTACTGTACTACAGTACATTTGTACTAGACTGTAGATTTTCTCCATTTTCACAGAACCTAATCATGAGTATAATATAGTGTACCTACATTGTAACAAGGACAAACTACATTTTGCTGTGAAAAGTCTACTCACTTCTTGGCAGCTTTATTAATAGCAAGATTGCCTTTGAAAAGTACCAGGCAGACACACACAAGCAAATTACTAAAGCATTTTAAATCTGCCGCCCAGACGCCCTCTCTCGCTTGTGTTGTCAAAATAACTTGCAGTGGCCACCAATAAAAACAAAACAAAAATGTATAGTTATACTTCACTTTCCTGAAGCAAAACAACTTTTTCAAACAACAAAAAAACGTAACGCCTTGATTGCCAGAAGCACTAATGTATTTAACAAAGGAAGAACACTTAAAATTAAAGATTGGTTAGTCATTACTTTTAACTTTTTTCATCTCAATTAAGCTAAAATCAGAAAAATTAATCTCATACAAGTTCTCACACTGCTTAAAGCTGTTTTGACAATAATAGGCGACAAGAGAGACCCAGATATACAATAGGCATCAAAAGCCTATTGGGAATATTCAGTAAAGAGCTGTGGCGCCCATGTATAAAGAAAACGATTGTTGAGAGATGAAGCAATAGTTCAATCAATATTTTGCAAGATGTGTTGTTGCACGTACTGTAAGTACAGTAATGCTAACTTTTTATGTTTACACTATGCTATACATTAATGTTTTAGCAATGCTTTACATTCTTTAGTAGCAGTACCTAGTAGCAGGACTTTTTATCATTTTAATTAATTTAACGGCTCCTTGTTTTATAGAGTAGGTGCATCACAAAAAAAACAACAACAACTCAGACACAAGCTGCCTGTATCCTCTGAAAGATAAGCAGCCCATTACAGCCAATTAGTCAATGAACAGTGCTGTATATCCACTACTAAACCCTTTCCTCCACACTTCCCACTGTGCCCAGCTAAATGGACAAAAGGCAATAAGCAGCTTTCCCAGGTGTGGTGGATCACATAAGATTGACTCCATCCATCCATCCATCTTCATCCGCTTATCCAGAGTCGGGTCGCGGGGGCAGCAGCTCCAGCAGGGGACCCC
>JAOEGT010073238.1:3473-15862 GCA_025447795.1 Speoplatyrhinus poulsoni
GGTCAATGTCTTTTTATAGGCTAGTCTGGCTGCTCGACAGCCATCTTGGTAAGGTCTGGTCAATGTCTTTTTATAGGGTAGTCTGGCCACTTGACAGCCATCTTGGTAAGGTCTGGTCAATGTCTTTTTATAAGGTAGTCTGGCCACTTGACAGCCATCTTGGTAAGGTCAACATCCTTATAGGCTAGTCCTGTCTGCCTCTCTGTTTATCTGACTGTCTACCCTGCCTGTCTATCTACCGGCCACTATATATCTGTCTATCTGACTGTATACACTACCTACCTGTCTGTCTGTGTTCTCCAGAGGAGCTGCTGGCGTACGAAGCCAAGCGGAGGGACGCCGAGGAGCACATGCGGGCCCCTCCGGAGCCCATGAGGGCCCGGGTCCCCTTCACCGCCTGCCTGCAGGCCTTCACAGAGCCGGAGAACGTTCCGGACTTCTGGAGCTCGGCGCTGCAGGCCAAGTCGGCCGGAATAAAGTGAGACCTGTTGCCCCGGAGGACGGGGAAGGGTGGGCGGGAGGGCTGGGGGAGTCAGTGATGTGCCTTAAGGTGGAATAGGACTGAGCAAAACACCCCCCCCCCTCACACACACACACACATTAGTCACGCGTTGCTATAGCTAGGACCGTGTTGTGTGGTGTGGTCTGCACCACTTTGTTTGCTTCCTGTTTCATTTGCTTGTGTTCTTATGTATTCTAGTTTTATAGATTAAAATTAATAGTTTTTTTTTTTGTTTTTTTTTTACTTTTAAAAATTATTTTTTGGATACTTTGCTAAATAGATAAATGTGCTTTCTATATAAAATGTACTTGTAATGACCTTTTCCCTGATGATGAATATATTTTCACTCATTTTCAAGTCACATGTAATGTCTCTGGATATGTTGGACAGCTTCCTCATTTTTGTGACTGATTATTCTTCTCCGTAGGACATCCCGATTTTCCTCATTCCCAGAGTATTTGATTGTACAGATAAAGAAATTCACCTTCGGAGTTGACTGGGTTCCCAAAAAACTGGGTAAATCGCTACAGCCTCTTAAACTAAGCATACAGTCCTTTTCAGCGTAGCACAACCTCTTCTACTTTGCACACGCAAGCCTTTCCAGAATTTTAACACTGCCAATTCTGTAGATGACCAGCAGATGGCACTATTGCATTAAGTCTGGTTAGGCCTTCTGAGTGCAGAAAATGAACTGGTGATTTTAGTTTAACTCATTGATTACATATGATCTGTACACATGTGAACATGTTTAACTGGCAATGTTGTCTTTTAATTAGTTGTTCAAGTATCAACGGAGCCAGACAAGTTTGTTTTCAGATAAGACATGGTTACAATGCTTTAGTTTAGAGCTGCCATTAGTACTGTCTAATGACTGAGCTGGTTGATTAGGACCAGGCCATTTAAGGGTCACAGAATGTTAGATAGACAGGCTATATGATGGCAGAGAACAGAGAGTGTTGTTATTAGTCAGTGTGTCAGTCTTTGGGTTGACTGCAGCTGCTGGTCTTCTCCATGGAGGACAATAAAACGATGGCCTGTACAAGATATTGGTAGGAGCATTTATTTCACACCATTGCCACAGCAATTCTTGTTCCCTTGATTTCTATTTATTTCCACTATCACCTGTGCTTTCTGAACGCTGATGAGCGCACGCACGCACGCACACACACAAACGCAACCCCCTCTCTGCAAAGTGCTGTTGCTAGCTGAACTATATAAAAGACACAGAAACTTTTCCAGAAAAGCACAGAATCCTAAAAACACTGTGCCGCCCGCTCACAGCACAATGACCAGAACAGCTGTAGAGGTCTTAGACTTTACTTTTCTGGGGTGCTACAGTTAGCATACATGTTTCACACGCTGTGCTGTGTTTCTGTGAGATGGTAGTAGTCTATGCCGTGTGTGTGTGTGTGTGTGTGGGGTTGTTCTTTGAGCAATTATGTGATGCTTCCTTTGTTAAATGTGGTCTGTACGACATTTGAAACACTGATTTGATTGAACTATTTCCTATGTAACATATAGTGGAGTAATGGTGTCCTGAGCAGAGAATGACATTGTGTGTGTGTGTTGCAATCTGAGCTGTTCTCCTCCATGTTACTCCTCCATGTTTCTCCTCCATGTTACTCCTCCTGTGTTCTCCTCCATGTTACTCCTCCTCTGTTCTCTTCCATTTTACTCCTCCTGTGTTCATCTCACTGTGTTCCTCCCCTGGCTGCTCCTCAGACCTGGCCATAGATGTTCCAGACTTCCTGGATGTGAGCCGGCTGCGTGCCACGGGCCTCCAGGCTGGGGAGGAGGAGCTGCCCGACCTCATGCCGCCCATCGTGCTCGCTGAGGACACCAGGGGTACGCCATGGCAACGCACACGCACGTGTACACACACACACACACACACGTACACACGATGACAAGCTACTGTATGTCCTCACATAAAGCACGCACACACACACACGCACATGCGCTTTGTCGAAGGTATTCATACTGACTCATCACTTGTTTAGGACATTAATGATATGACAGATAATTCATGCAAAACCGTTTGAATGGATCATAAGGCTAATGTCTCACTCTCTGGGGATTATGGGATGGATTCCCTCAGGACAGGCAGAAACCTGGCTGACTAGTTGTGGTTAGGTGACGTCCCTGATATTGTAATAACAGATGTAACCAAGTGGATTTTGGACTGCAGACCATGTCAATCGTGCTTTAGATTGGTACCCTGGGGATAAAAATGACTGATGTTTCTAAAGAACTTTCTAGAGAGAACTTTTCTTCCATCTTCCTTTCTTTGTAAGCACCGGACCTTTCCGGACTGTTCTGTTTTTTTTTCCTTCTCTTATTTATCGTCTGCCATTATAAATCCAGTTAATTTGACGAGCTAGTTGAACAAGTTGAACTACATCACCGCTCTGGAGTTTTAGCGGACGCGGGGCACATTGTCCTGTGCTGTTCCAAAGCCCCCAAACACAATAGTATCTGCACCCTCCACTTCACACCCATAGTCATCACGGGGTCCTACCCAATCCAAAGAAAGAGCCCCTCGGCTTTGTCCTGCACGGCGTGAGCGATTTACATTCAGCGGACAAGACGGGAGTTGAGAGATGTTTGTCTCTGCTCCTTAATATTTCAGCAGGGAACACTTTGTGCTGTGACCTTTGTCTTTGACTCACGACATGTCAAATTGGCTTCTGAGAGGAGCGACAGTAGCACAATGGCTCGCTTTAATAAGCTTCTGCTGAGAACCTGGGATGGCTCGTATCATTGTCTGTTGCCCGTTAAGCTGAGGCCATTCAACATGGTACACTTTGGGGTTTTTTGCTGGCACAATTCTCTAAAAGAAAAGTCCCAAATAATTAGTTTGAATGTTATTGACTATTGTTAGCTCTGACGCACGACAGATGGAAAGTGAAAAATCTATTCTTCTTTCACACAAGCTTTAGCTTTGATGTTTGAGGTTCAGTTTTGATTGTATTGACCTTGCTAAAGGCTGGACAATGAGGATTGTGGTTCTAGGGTGTTGTGTGGAGGCATCTTCTACTTTTGATCTAGTAGGTAGTGTAGACACGGCATGTTTGGTTGCAGCAAGAAGCAGATCCCTTCTACTGTGTTTCTTTTAGTTTTTTTGCTGAAAAGTCAATTTTCATAATGCACGCAAACATCACACGGACATGGAACTGTGATCTGAGCATCATATTTAGCTGAATGCAGCGTTGTGCATGTGTGTAGATGGACTCACTGCTTCAGGGGTTAATCAGGGACGAACCTATAGTAGCACGTGCTCTGAATCTGTGCGTTGATTTATTACACGCTCATGAGATGAGCTTTATCAGTCACAAATGATCCAGTGGCTCTTGCTCTCCTGGACGCCATCAATGCAGATTAATCATGCCTGGCTTACCCCCATGCTCTGCTAATAGGCGTCACTGTGTTCCATTGATTACGCCGCGGCGCAAGAATGCCTTTTCCTCTACACTGCCCAAAGAGCACTGTCCCATCCATTAGAATTAAAGACCTTGGCAGTCAACATGGCCGGCATTACTCGCACTGCTGCGCAGTGGCCGATAGAAGGTTCGTACTTGTGGCCTAAATCAGCTGACAAGTTCCATTATCATTACTAGGGATGTGCGCGATGAGCCAACTAGCGAATAAACTCTAAGCTAGCTGGCACCAGAAATGTTATATATATCATATTTCAATGTAACATTGTCCAATAGAAGCCGTTATAATCACATTCTTCATTAAGCAAATCATATTTTATTTGCCCCTGGTGTAAAGGTTGGTTGGTTATTGACGAATGTGATTATTGGTTAACTAATGGTTTGAAATGCCTCTCATAATACACATAATACTACGTATAGATTACTGTACATTATGCTCAATATTGAAAATGTTTGTGTTTTCTTACTTTTAAACTAGCTGACTCGTCTAAGCCTAGGGACGGATGGATGTATATTTGCATTCTTGCTATCTCCGGCAGGCATGTTTACATGTTTATATTATTGTATACTGATGTTGATTAATCTGCACTATCCTTATCAAATGAACAAATACAAAATTAATCCAAAACATTAAAAACATTAAACGTTGAAATGAGTTGAAGGTAACGTTCCCGGTCGTCACATGATGTTTTTCTGCTTTGTGCTTTCCTCCACAGATAACTCCATGAGCTCCTTGGACTGTGAGTACCTCATTAGATTTACACTGTACCCCCCCCCCCCGCCCCCCACCCCCCCCGCCCCCCCTACACCAACAGGTACTGCAACCTCGTTCTATCGTTCTACATGTCCCGAACATGGAAAGTGGTATTTCTGGCGACATGGAGGCAGGTAGTCGTGAAAAATAAAATGCGGTGCTGCCTCCTCCAGTGTGTGCACGTGTTGGTGTGCACGTGTTGGTGTGCAGGTGCAGGCTCGGCCTCGGGGGGGGGGGGGGGGATGCAGCCCCTACTTCCTAGACAAACTATGTGTGCCCTTTCCCTCCAATTTGCCTGCCTGACAAGGTGTTCTAGAATAGCCCACCCCCCACCCCACACTCCCTTTCCCGCCCTTTACCCAACCAGACTGTTGCTCTCAGCTAAAATTATGCTGAGGTTGTAGTCTGGAAACCCTGTTCGCTTTACTGTTCACACAGCCGCCCTGGATGGCCGACCAAGATGCATGCAGGCTAATAAATACATTAGTAAATCAATACAAGTGAGCTAGACAGCTTTTTTTCAAGTCAATTGTAAAAATATTCATATTTATTTAATGGACATTCACCACGATACGATTATCATTTGTGTATTTATCGCAAAAATGATAATATCGTACATCCTCACATCCCTACTATAGAGACCAAAACTGTTTTGTTTTTTAACCGGGTGTGTAAACATGTTTGTTTTTGCTGTGAAGTCAGACATTTTAACATTGGAGTTTATGGGGAGGGACTCCCTTTTGCAGCCAGCGTTAAGCGGCCATTCGATGAACTGCAGGAACTTCCGCGTTCATTTCTCAAGACTGGAGGTTCCCTCTTGGCCCAGATGTTGTTCTCCAAGTGAATTGTGGGTCTGGTGACATCAGGCTACCCCTCTCTCCTTTGTATGGAGGCTGTTCTTAAGTCGCATTGTCTTATGAGGCCCAAAGAGAGCCGTGCCAAATTGTTTGTTGAAATCCAGCAAGGTGGTGTCGGCCATCTTGTTGTTGTCTCAGCGTTGATACCTGGGAAGCTACTGTAGGGTCGGCCATCTTGTTGTTGACTCAGTGTAAATCCCTGGAAGCTAGTGTCGGCCATCTTGTTGACTAAGGCATCTGCGGAATGTTGATATTGCTGCTCCTGCTTCTGTTGTTATTGTTGCTGCTGTTGTTGCTAACGGCGACGGCCTGTGTCCCCCCCCACCCCTCCTCCCCAGCGCCGGACATCGACGAGGCTGCGGTGATGCAGCTGGCGGAGATGGGCTTCCCGCTGGAGGCCTGCCGGAAGGCCGTGTACTACACGGGCAACATGGGCCCGGAGATGGCCTTCAACTGGGTCATAGCCCACATGGAAGAGCCTGGTGAGTCACCCCAAGGACTGGATTAAAGACTAAGGGTGGATTAAAGACTAAGGATGATTGTGCCTTTGAAGCGATGGCACCCAGATAGTAGAACCCCCTCCCTAACCCTAACCTCTCTGTGGAGTCTGTGGAGACATTTAAAAAATTAACAGCTAAAGCTACTCATTTGTTCAGGCAGGGTAAGATGTTTTTGTGTAATTACATATGTGTGTGTGTGTGTGTGTGTGTGTGTGTGTGAGTGTGTGTATTTACTGTGTATTGTGTGTGTAAACAGTGGAGGACCAGTAGCACTATGGTTGTGTGTCCGAGGAATGGGCTTGTCCAGTTACAATTATGTTTTATTACTGGGTGTGTTTACTTTTGTTGTTTGTATCTACAAATGTAAAGCACTCTTGTCTGAGACAAGAGCTCCATATAAATGTCTTCTTCTTCTTCTTCCAGTCCAACAGGACCAGGACCCTGTCTTGTAGTCTCACGCCGCTTACATACTGGTTGAATAATATGGGCAATTGACCGTTTACCTCTCCAACTTAGTTACTGTAACTAGGTTGGAGAGGTGAACAGAGAGGTTTCAACGGACAACACTTCCGCATTCGATTTCTGGAATGGGGGGGGACTTTTCACCCTTTATACAGACCCAGCGTTACATGCAAGTCAATGTATACAGATTTAACCACAATATTGCAAATTTTTTTTCTTTCTGGGGGTGTTGATGGGTATTTTGAGTATAAAACATGAAGTACCTATGATCAATCTGAGGCCACATTGTTATTTCTGCAGCAAACTGTTTTTAGGTAAATTGACTTTGTATCAAGCCATGAATGATAGACGTAGCGGTCTGGCCGCTGCTCAATGTGACCTTCTAGGCGACTACCGTACTCCATCTGCTCTCTCTAATTACAGTCTATATCATTGGTCATCCATAACTTAATCCACACATAGTGAGTTGTGTATTTACAGTTATCTGGGAGTTACGGGTGGTGACTTGTAGACCTTTCTAAACTATAACGTATGATTGTGCTATTGTTCTTCACTGGTGCGCAATGATTATGTGAGTTCACAGTGAATATACCTTTCCCTCCAATCACTTGTCAATAATAACCAATCAGATTACCTGAATTTCCTTAGCAATACCTGGTGTCCCACAAACAAAGCAGCTGATGTCCCATAAACAAAGCAGTTATTAGACTACTAGTAGGACATGGGGTAGATTATCGTTTAGCATCCGTGTTCACAGGGCACTATAACGCTAAACAAATGCTTGGGCACCCTTATACATTTGTTATTAGATGTGCTTCGTAAACGTGCAATTCCAACGAGTTTTCATGTCAGAGTCGGACTATAGTGTACAGTAACGTACAGCAGGGAGCTCGTCCTCATTTCAAACCAGAAAACACAGTTGGCTAAACTAACGATACGTGGATTAAAAGCTTGTGGGAGGCGGCTGAACTGAACGCGGACAACATCGACAAACACACGGCTGTTAAAGGTAGGCTACAGTAAGATATCGTAAAATATGCATCCGCCTTTAGTATCGTTACTGGCTATGTACTTTGCTGTTGTATCGGCCAGAATAGCATTTACAGCCTGTGTTGGATCTCCTGTTGTGAATACGGCACAGAATATTCTTGACAGTCCCACTCTCTTGGGACACCCTGCTTGGTGTGCGCACGCACACACAGACACACACACACACACACGTGCACATAGACACACACACTCTAACATCAATCTAACATCAATCTAATCTGTGAGTATATAGTTGCGTAGGTGTAATATTTCCACAAAGCGGTGTGATTAGGTGTGTTTACCAGACACGAGGTACACTGCACTGTGTACCTCGACACGTTGCACATTAGCTTCAGCTTCTCACTAGCTCCAGCTGCTCGTTAGCTCCAGCTGCTCATTAGCTCCAGCTGCTCGTTAGCTCCAGCTACTCGTTAGCTCCAGCTGCTCGTTAGCTCCAGCTGCTTGTTAGCTTTAGCTACTTGTTAGCTTCAGCTGCTCGCTAGCTTTAGCTGCTCATTAGCTCGAGCTGCTCGTTAGCTCCAGCTGCTCGTTAGCTCCAGCTGCTCATTAGCTTCAGCTGCTCATTAGTTTTAGCTTCTCGTTAGCTTCAGCTGCTCATTAGCTTCAGCTGTTTGTTAGCTCCAGCTGCTTGTTAGCTTTAGCTACTCGTTAGCTTTAGCTGCTCGTTAGCTCCAGCTGCTTGTTAGCTTTAGCTACTTGTTAGCTTCAGCTGCTCGCTAGCTTTAGCTGCTCATTAGCTCGAGCTGCTCGTTAGCTTCAGCTGCTTATTGGCTCCATCTGTGCGTTAGCTTAGGTACCACGTCTCCTAGGGTGATATTGGCACAGTGGGCCAGGTAATCAAAAAGTTTCTGGTTTGAATCCCGTCGCCTCCTGACCAATTATCGTCGTGTCCCTGAGCAAGACACCCAACCTTTACTGCCCCCGGTGGTCAGATGGTGCCTTACATAGCCATGACACCACCATCGGTGTGTGTGTGAGGGGGTGAATGTGAAACGCTTTGAGGGGCCTGAAGGTTAGCTATACGCTATAAAAATGTAATCCATTGCAGACCCCACCTCCCCTCCCCACCCCCGAGGTTTTGTGTCTCAGCATGCGTCACTGTTATTGTGCCAGCTAGCTAGAAATGCACCGCCAACCCCCAATTGTTTTTAAAGGGCATAATCCTACCTGGAAAATGTGCCGTGCTCACGCTCAATAGCGTCAAGGGGTCTTTATTGAGCTGTCAGTGGGGTGTGATGTTTCTGCGGTCCCCTGTGCCACTTTATAATGAACTGCATGCAGTCACAAGACGTAAGCGGTAGCCAGTTTGTGGCTGACTGTAGCGATGGAGGCTGTAATTGGCTAGCTGTGGAGTTTTAAATACAGTTTGTTGTTGGCTAGGAAAATGTGTTGCCTTCATATTTGCCCACCAGGTTAAGGCACCCAACTGGCTCAGTATAGGTACTTGTTTTCTGTTTTAAAATATCTGTGAATTGCATCCAACTGATTTTGTTTTGTTTATAAGTTGGAGGCAGGATATAGTGTTGGTTTGATGGTGATGTAATAGCCACTTAGTGTTGGTTTGATGGTGATGTACAGGTGTAGTAGTTTATTAATTGTAGGTCTAGTTGGATTCAAGTGTCCGCTAAATGACCTGATTGTAATGCAGCTGCCATCCTTTTTATTTAGATGTCTGGACACAAACGGCACGTGTTGAAAGTCCTTCAGAGGACGTGAGCTACAGTGTTCAAGTGTTCCATTGCTGTGTGAAATGACATTACTCATACTTACTGTACAAGAGACAATCATCTAGCTTTAGATATAGCCTAGCTTTAAACACGTGGTCTGTGTTTCCACTGATTCATCTTGATTGCCAGAGAGATTATGGCATCTGTTCTAAGTAATAAACAAATCCGTTGTGCTGATGCACAAGTTGTTAGTCACTCTTTGGGCAGGATTGTCCTTGGGACCGTCCTTAAGGACTAGTCGGGGCTGATGTGGTTTCTAGACGCTTCTCCTCTGGTTGGTCGGTCAACTCAAAAGTCAAAGTCAAATGTATTATTCCACCAGGGGGAAATTGATTACTGTGTGTGTGTGTGTGTGTGTGTGTGTCTGAAACCACCCTGTGATGGGTTGTCTTGAAAATAAATAAGATTAATTCTCTCTCTCTCACCACCTCCTCATCCTCTTCTCTCCTCTCTCTCTCTCTCTCGCTCCCTTTCCTTCTTTCACTCTCTCTCTCCCTTCCCTTCTCTATCTCTCTATCTCTCTATCTCTCTCCCTCCAGACTTTGCAGAGCCCCTCATCCTGCCCTCCACGCTGGAGCCCGGCCCATCAACCAGCGACAGCCCCATGGGGGCCCCCCCGCTGGGCCTGTCGCCCCCCGAGGAGAGCGTCTCCATCCTGACCTCCATGGGCTTCCCCCGCAGCCACACCATCAGGGCCCTGAGAGCCACGGTCAGACCTTAATTACTTCGCAAGAGCGTTGACCACCAACGATCTCGCTTACTTGCTGGCAGCCCCGGCGTTAGAATGCCTATGAGCTGCTGGTTGATGAACCTCTACCAAGGGAAAATATTGAATGTTTATAGCTAGGTAACGTCAGTTAGCATGTTGTTGCACCGACTGTGTTTCCCTCCAGTGGGCGTAGTTTGCGCTCTGTTCCTGCCTGTATCCAATATGCATATTGTATGTCGTTTTGACAGCTTATAAAAACATTGTGTGGGTTCTTTTACATTGTTAGTAGTGCATCTCATCACAGAAGCTTTTAGGCAGGTTTCAGCTTTAGCAGGACAACTGCTAATCATGAGGATAATTGGACAAAGGTAGTGTATTTATTTCATTTTATATGGGGAATAACCATATAACTATAAAGTCTGCAGTATATGGGGTCGATGCATTCAGCTGAGGAAACCGTGGATAATTTTGTGGCAATTTGTTGAAAGGATGCGAGCTACCACTCCCTCACATGCAAAAAAATGTTGCTCACTCTCATCAAAACAGTTTTCAAAAGAAGGGAGTCAGTTTACAGTAGCAAATCTGTAGCGAAATGTTTGTGTTTTGGCGGGGCCACTACTAATACACAGTTGGACCAAATATTGCATTGTCCCAGTATTTCGCGTCTTTCTTTTTACATTTTATTTTTAGGCGGTGTTGGTGCGTTTGTTTTGGTCCTTAACCAAGCTTAATTGGCAGTGTTTCACGGCTACTCACACAAACCTTACGAAGGAACACAGTTCAATTCAACCAAACACCTGTGTGTGCGTGTGTGTGTGTGCGTGTGTGAAGGCAGCCTTAATGTATCTATTATTTAGCCTGCATTATTTACAGAAACACAATGCTCACTGCCTTCTATAAGCACCTTCATTCCTCAGTAAACAAAAAGAAGAAGTGTTGGAGACAGAAAGCACCTCTTAATAACAGTCTCACCCCGTCCATTGGTGGTATAAAGAGACGAGCCTAGTCTACAGTACATGGTCACGTAATTTCCCCGGTGGATAGAACTCGTAAGATGAGCTCTGTCAGTCACAGACGGCCCTGGATGGCCTGCTTGTTGTTGTTCTTCCATCCTGCGTCTTGAATCGGTCCTCGCGTGTCCTTGGAGACATTCACCAAGATATTTGCAAGTGGCAGCAGTCCCTCTGTGGACGTGTTAAAGGTGACCTCAGTGATGCAGGAGAGAGCCTGTGTATAGCTGATCTCTATCAAAACAAAAACACCTAGGGGGAACTCACTCAGAATATACACACATTGTCACGGCTGGGATAGTGTGTGTTTGTTGTCCCATTTACAGGGTGGAAACATGCTCAGCTAGCTAGCGGACCAGGAGATACACAGACATTACTGTTGACGTCACCAACATATCCACACACAGCCCATGCTGCAGAAGCCCCGTTAAGCCCCATATATAACATAAATAAATAATCACTTTTGCAATTATCCTTATGGCTCAACATTATTCCACCTGCTGTGTGTCCTAGATTATAATTTTTCCTGTCCTTTTATACCATTCTAAATATCTTCTGGGAACACTATCTGGGAACACAACCCATAAAATGCACTTTTGTCATTTTGGTCAGTTTTCAGCAGACGTACACATTCTGGCACAACACCCCCTTGTACTTTATTTTGCTAAATCATAAAAAAAACAAAGCATGCTTAGAAGCTGCTGTGTGACGGGATGCACTACTAACAAGGTAGGAGACCCAGAACTAACTTTGTATAGCTGAAATATTTAGACAAAAGTCGTAAATACAGTACGCAAACTAGGCCCACTGGAGGGAAACACAGTCAAACACGAACAATATGCTGAATGACGTTACCTAGCTAAAACAATCAATATTTCACCATGTCAGAGGATTATTTTAGCGCCTATGTCAGCCAGCGTCTTTTAGGCATTTTGCAAACGTGGCTGCAAGCAATTTAATGTGATATTTGGTGGTTAATGCTCCTGCATAGCTTGAAAGTGATTAGACTCCATCATACTTGTGCAGCAAAACCGCTCGCGCAGGCTAATGTAAATCAATATGATCATCATGGTTTGTAAACAGTAAATGGGTCTATACAACTCACATCTTCGGTAGACTGTTTTACTGGAGTTGAAGTGTACCTGCACCCTAAAATTGTTTTTTTTTGAGCTCTAAACTACGTAATAGGACGTAATCTGTGATGAGACACATCAGTGATGGTGTTAATATCGACAAAAGGTGGTCAGGCTCAGAGCTGTGGCGCAGGTACACTTTAAAGGTGTAGTCAGGCTCAGAGCTGGGGCGCAGGTACACTTTAAAGGTGGAGTCAGGCTCAGAGCTGGGGTGCAGGTACACTTTAAAGGTGTAGTCAGGCTCAGAG
>JAOEGT010073249.1:0-15862 GCA_025447795.1 Speoplatyrhinus poulsoni
CCCCCCCCCCCCCCCCCCCCCCCCCCCCGCAAAAGAGGTGGGGAAAGGAGAATGGGACATCACCCCTCACAATGTCAGAGGAGGATCAACCAAATCGCCCTGCCGCCTCTCTCATAGATTACAGACAGAAAAAAACAACATGACGTTTTCATAACCCAGATGTTGCTAACAGAATAAAATTAACACATGCTGGTTCATTGTTTTGCAATTTAGAAAAAAATAATTGTTTATTGAAATAAAAAGGAATCATGGATTATGTCAAAAATTACGCCAAGATCACAAGGACAAAATGTTATGCATTGTATCTCAATATCTCACTCTTCCGAAGTCAGTGCTTCCAAAGTTGTACATGAGCAAAACACACGTTTGCTCTGATGATGCAACAGGTAGACTGAGCATGGTGATGGCCTTTTGTACGCCTCTGGTATGTTCACAAACGCATGTGTCTAAGCTGTTCATTCAGCCCAGTGATTTATGTTCACTTACACTTCCTGCTGGATTAGTCGGGCCCTTGTGTACTGTATATCACCATAACAACGGGAAGAGGACGTGTCCTGTAATGAGGTCAATTCCCCCCCTTATTTCCTCCCACGGTCAACATTGTTAAGAAACACCACTTTGATGTGAATCTACAATACATTACTCTCATGCTTCAACGATAGCCTTCCGCTGTTTAAAAGAAGCATGCTCCATTCTACATACAGTAAAACATGTCTGCCGTAGCTCACTGTTCATATTTTGAAGTGGGTGGCTGTAGAGTGAGAGGGTATGGGATAATCAGTCACTGTTGTTAAAAGTGTTTAGATTGATTTTTAAACTAAAACAGTAGGGGTAATTCTGGACAAAAAGCAAGGAGCTCCCCTGAGTTCAAAGACATTCTCTAGTGAAATCTCCTAAACCTAAACCATAACTCCCCAAACAGTGCAGTGTGTGATTCTCCAGTGTACAATGCTATCAGTAATATTAGTGGAATGTTTGTATGTAATTAAAGAAGTGTCTTTTTGACCACAGAAAATAATATAATGCGCTCTTAGGGTCAACATTTTGTTCATGGCTGGGTAATAATAAGGTAAGAAGGGATTTAAAATATGTTCTGCCCTCCCCTGCTTGTCCATGCCTCTCTCTCTCTCTCTCTCTCTCTCTCTCTCTCTCTCTCTCTCTCTCGCTCTCTCTCTCTCTCTACATGCACCTATAGTCCATGCATGAGGCTGGGTATTGACATCACAATTACGTAACCTTTTCATGTGAAATATGAACAGAAAAAAAATCGATGATTTTACCACACTCATTATAAAACCAGCATGGCAGCATATCCATTATCAACAAAAGCATATCCCTAAAACAATCTTTCCATAGATGGGTCCCAGATCAGATATTAAAGGTATGAGCAAAGAACAATTTGCATTCTCGAGAATGCTTGCTAGTTTTGAACTCAAATCAAAACATAAAACACCTCTCCCTTCAATGCCATAGGGTGCTCCCTCAGAAGCTCCACCCCCACATTGGAAACACATTGAGAAGGCTAAGATGGTAATGTTTGGCAACCACTTTGTTTATACTCCTCTTAACAGAGCCAGGGCTGTGTAGAAGTACCGCCCAGATTTTTGCAGCACGCACAGAAAACAGTAAGCTAATGGGCCTTGGGGAGATATATGGGGATGGTGAATATGACAAAATGTGCATTAGCTTAAAATCGCTTACTATACCTTTAATATGTGAACAGCACTGTGCTTATCCTCACACTGCAACTGCAAACATATTATTATGCTATGTGGTATTAGTGACATTAAGTTAATGCTATTCTAGTATGACAAAACATGAAAAAACATAGCCGCAATAACCTTCTTGATCACGTGGTCTATTTTTTTTAATGTATAAATATAGGTCATCCAACATTTCATGTAATGGCTGCTTTCAAGGTGGTTGGGGCGGGGCAAGGGCAAGGGTTAGCTAACTTATTGTTGTGTGATTGACAGCAGTATTTGCACACATTAAACGTATGCTCAACTAAAGTAATAAATACAACCTATTCCTGCAAATCGGCTTTCAGAGCCTACTGTTTATTGATTTTCTCATATGTGGAGGGATGTCATTTAATCCTTCATTGTTTCAACTGGTCATACATTGTGGGCGTGTCCCAAACAAACAAGACAGTAAAACAGAAATGTGATGCCGGAGTTGGCTTGTATTCTTTCACGGTGAACCACTCACTCTTTTAATAGTATTGTGTTGTTTGTTAATGCCCCTCACTTGAGCTTGCTGCTGTAATCACATTGTACTTTAGATGAGAGTTAGGTGGTTTGATTATGACTAGAGAGAAGAAACTCAGTTTGTGAATAAGGTCTGGATATGCTCCATTGGGAAGTGTTTACAGTCATTGCCTGTCGACATCTGGTTAATTTAGAATATATTGGATAGACTTCAACCAATCGGCGTTGCTACAACTGTTATGATCGCCTCATCTAGTTTTACCTCCATTTAGAAACACCCTTGACTTCAATGTCATCTCACAAACCCACCCCGATTTAATTGCCAGCAGGGTGGCTGTGCAAACACTAATGTGAACAGGGATTCCAGACTATAATAAGAGCAATCATACTTTTTTCTTTTCACAATCCCTGTTAAAGCATATTGCAAAATGTCCCAAATCCACAGCTTATCAACCACCCGTATTGTATGATGTCCATCGACTAGAAAGGAATTTGAACAGTAAGACCATCATGATTAGTTGTTTAAGCATAGATCAGCGTGTGCTATGAAAAGAGGTTTATTATTGAAAATCCACATTACTTAAATATTCTGCCACAAAGGTCAAAAGGAGCTGCTTCTGGCACATATAAATCAAAAGCCTGTTTGAAGCTTTACGGCACCTTGTACATTTTAGTAACTGCTTTCTATTATTTGCCAAATTGTTAATTATATAATGAAGTAATTATATTAGGATGTGATCCTTCAAAATACATGTGAAATGCTTATGAAATGTACATTGTACTTGTTATGTAACAATTCTCATTATCTTTCTTTGTACCTTAACTTTTTTCTGGATTACTCTTAAAACTGTTCCCTGAGTGTACTTCTTTTTAGCGGAGTAATTTCATGAAAGCAAAACATTTATTCTGTGTAGATACTACAAATGTTTACGCTACACATGGAAATTCCTTGCTTAAAACAAAATAAACTGTTTTTTAAAACTGTATTTATTTACAGTATACTATTTATATTTTTCAGACAGTATTAACAAAATGAAAATAGAAAACATAAGCATGTCAGGGCTACGAACATATTGGACATCATTTCCTGTAGACAGCAGAGGTGTACTTAGAGCAAAGATCCGCTCATGCAAAGAATGGCTCTTTGCCAGGCGCCTACATGGGAAAGAATTTACAAGCATTTCCCAAATGTGCAATTTGTCCTCCCAAATGATGTCCGAATCCTGTGTGACTGGCAGTGGTTATACAGAGCATATAGTGCAGACGTTATTTCAGTTTAAATATAATAGTGAGTCTGAAAATGTATGTTTTTGTCACTATTGCTAAATATTATGGAAAACTAGAGTCAAGATACTGATATAGTGGTCAAGTATAACATGTCTATATTAACTATGTTCAGCGCGTCTGACTGTGCTGTCTTGTATCCAGGATACTGAAATGATATTCCCCTGTGCACATGTTTTTATAGATCATTATACTGTAAAAGCCTTCGTGTTAGTGTGTGTGTGTGTGTGCGCGCGCTCGTGATTAATAGTGGCTTCATGCTGTACATCTATAGACAAACGTGTGCATAAAACATGTTTTTCAAAACACTTTGATTGACATAAGCAGCTGAGACGTAGCTGTAGTTGATATAACCTTGAAATGTTGAAAAGCGGACTAGCATAGATGAAATGTGCTGAACCAATATGGCAACCACATGAAAGAGAAGTCAGAATGACCGGTGAGTGACACTGAACATTTGTTAAACCCATGACTCAGCTTATGATGCAAGTGCTCATGCTAACATTAGGCAAATAAAATAATCCATCTGCATTGAACATTTAGTAGCCTACTGTGTCTGCAGTGTAAGTCTATTGTTAGCTTAGATGAAATGTGAAAGGTGGTGAAATGTTGAGGAGTTCCCTTTGCGGCTTACTGAAATGTAATATGGTTGCCGCATAAGAAAACATAAAAACATAATACTGACAAATGGAAAAAAAAAAAGAACAGGACACATTTTAATTAAGTGCAAGTGAACGCTTGAGGGACTGACTGATTTACAGAAATAAAAACAGCTGTTATTGACTGTATGAAACAACTATCCACATCAGACCGTTCTGATTTTACAAGCTCCAATTTCATTTCACCACAAGAATCAGTCTGGAACCCCTCAGTTCACAGACGTTTTTCATAGAACATCTCAATCAAACTTCCTTACATAAGGTTATTGGACTACCTAACCTTTATCTCACCCAGTCAAGAATCAGCCAAAACATTAGTGGAAATTGAAATGTACGACGTACGCTTATGTTGTCATCTTGGGAAAAACGGCAGCTAGCTGCTGATTGGTTGGTTGTTTTCTTAACAAGCCCATATACATTTGCTTTGAGAGTTTCCAGACAAATACTAAAATAAAATAATAAATAATAATGACATTTATAATCCTAAACTTGGGGGATAGACTTGAGGGCAGAAAAAAATATCCATAGAGAATAAACATTTAGCACGATGCCATAAATAATAGAACATAGAATATGTTTTTTGGAAGGAGATAGGGAAATTAGTAATTGGTCGGTCGATATTAGACTAGAGACCCTCTTAGCTCTTAGACCAAATGTATAAAATACACACAGCAAAATGTATGGAAAGACTATTCACCACCACTTTTTCTCAGGAAAAGTTTTTTCCCTGGCCTTATCTCCATCCATCACAGCCCTCTGACAGGAGTGTGACACTATGGGCTTCCAGTCACCCCAACACACCCATACTTTATACTTCCCTGTCCAGTTGGCTATCTCCATTACTCATCCTGACTCTTTATGGCTTTTTCATTTCTACAATATAGATCCCTATGTAGACTACACTTGCAAGACTGCTCTGTTGGTCTATTTTAGAATAAGTTACGATACAATACATTGCACAGGTGACATATTACAATACTTAGACAATTTACCAGATTACAACACAACACAGTTCTGTGTTACATTACACATGAATGAATAAATAACATAACACAACACATAAATAGTACATCCCTCTCTTTATTGAGCTGTATTACAAAGGCACAATTAATTTAACTGACTCTACTAACATTTATATTAAATATTATCTCATTTTAACATTACAAACAACAAGTAGTAAATATGATTTATGGTTACCGTGACCAGAAATTTACAAGGGCATGCAAAATAAATACAAATTCCGAGCAACATTGGGTGGGTTTTATTTAAGTGAAGGGGAAGATATTCACACGAGAGGTACATTTTGAAAACTCTGAGAGAACATGGTTTGTTTTTAAACGTCTCAGACATGTCCGTCTATACAGGTCAAGGCAGAAGAAAGAATTAATGTGCCTGGGAAAAGTTTGCTTGCCAACATGTCTGGGAGGAGAGCTGAGGACGAAGATCTGAAAATAGAGTATGACCACCAGAGATAAACCACCAGGAACCTTTTCCATCAATATGCAGAACCTGGAGTTCAGAGCAAGATTGAAAAAGAGGATAAAGAGAATATATTGAGGAAGAAGAAATGTTTGAGTAAAAAAAAGTATACATTAAATACAATTTTTTTTCTCAAACTATAAATATTCTCTAGATATAGACAGACAGACAGACAGACAGACAGACAGACAGACAGAAATAAAAAATTTCCATCACTTGCTCATAATTTGCATAATCTTCAAAAAGACAAAAGCATTTTAGGAACTGTGTAGCTCTTGTTCCGGATAGTTCCTGATTTGTTTTGTTAAATAAGGACTAGCTAAGGGAAAAGGCACATAATGTGGTGGAGGGCTTTTTAAGTTACACAAATGCTGTCTAGGGTTCACAACTTTGTCACGTATAGTACAAACATCGCTCACAATGTGCACCTTGTGAAAGGGTGAAGTCTGATATCTGAAATCCCCCACTGGTCTGCTGTCAAAAGGTTTCGTTCAACAACAGTGACACCATATTCTTTTCTAGAAACACTAGATGTAAGTTGTATGTAAGGTCTTAAACCACAGAGCTTTGAAACCTATAGAGTATATCCATCACCACCTCACACAAGCACACAAATGCACAGGCACACATGTAAGACACAGCAAGCTGTGAAAATATTTTCTGTGTTTTGACACTTTCTTTTGTTATTTCAAAATGTGCTGTTTTACTATATCATTTTATGGTATTACATTTTTTGTAGCTTCTGCTCAGCAGTCAGGCTTTGAGGGGTTTGGTGGCATTGGCCATGTCTGTTATTATTTCAATAAATTCAACTTTTTCTGTGTGCTGTGGTCCCATATTTTTCACGGATGACAGAAGAATGTGCATGTGCAGATTAAATGGGATATGTTCCCTTAAAGACGCGCGTGTGTGTGCGCACGCATGTGCATGCGTGTGTGTGTTTGTGCATGTGAGCATGACACACACAATATTTGTGATAGCCAAAAGTGAGCACGTGTATATTTACTGCTTTATTAGCAAACCATGTAGCATCGCGGAGGCCAGCTCTGTCTATTCCAAACAATGTTCTCCAATTGGACGGTCTGCAAACACATCTGCTGATAGTATGTGCAGTCAAATACAATACAACACGGTGTGAGAGTTAACCATTCCATTCTAAATGCTACAAGTTGCTGGGAAATTAGACAGTATACATAACTAGTATGCTATTATAGTGACTACCGTAATGTTTTCTGCTGTCATTTTTGATCTCTTTCTCTCTTGCTCTCTCTCTCTCATACACACACACACACACACACACAGCTGCACACCCGCCACACACATACAGAGTCTGTCCAGCCTGTAATAAGATCTGTGTGATTTTCTTGACAGTAACGTGAACCTATTCAGTTAATCTAATCATTATTCCCCTATAGAATCTATACCAAGTCATTATTAGGCCTAAGTCATTATACTGTTTGTGTGTGCATGTGTGCGTAGAATCAGGTTTGAAAAAAGCGCAGTAGTTTTGTGTATGTGTGTAAATTGTAAGTTACATTGGTGTGTTGTGTGATCTTAATTTGTAAGATACATTGTGTTTTATGTTATTTTACAGTAATGCATTTTAGATGATTATCTTGAGAGCAGGCAGTGGCAGAAAGAGAGGGTAAAGAGACAAAGGTACAGTTCTTTATCCATCTCTCTCTCTCTCTCTCTCTCTCTCTCTCTCTCTCTCTTCATAGCACTCTTCAGTCTGAGATACTAATTGAGTAATTGATATTCAGATGATCTGGGGTTACAATCAATGTGTATGTGTTCTGGCATGTATGTGTATGCTTGTGTGAGGTTACAGCTCCTATTGTTCTCACTAAAGCTTGCATAGTGTAAACGTGCATAATACCTACATCTGCATTTAAAAATAACTACTTTCTAGCAGATCTTAAACATTAACATTTAAAACTATTTTACATTTTATTACATATTTTTTATGTTTTGACAAGACAAGACACTACTAACAGTCCATTTACAGGAAAATAATATAAAATAAGTAACCAAAAAAAAAAAAAAAATATATATATAAATATTCTCAAATTATTTACTCAACAAACACAATATAACACTGGGTGTTCTGTTTTCTTTTTGTTTTTGTTGTGTGTGTCACTGCCCTCGTGTAGATTGTATATTGCTTTCACCTGTTCCTTATCTTGCCCTGTCCAATGACGTGTCTTGTTTCTCTGTATATACGTAGTCTTTGTGTTTTCTCTTGTCTGTTGGATTTGTGTCTTATTTTCAGTGTACATGTTACTGGCACTTTCTCAATATGCGTTCTTTTCTGTTCTTGCGGACTTGTGGACTTGTGAAACATCATCATTCACAGCCAAGTACTCTTCAAATTCACAAGTTCGCATCTAGCCAAGAACGGATAAAATACCAGGAAGTGTTCTCGATTAATATGTTTTACCAAGGATGCATCCAGTGGTGACTTGTGTGTGAACTTGTCCGTGGAATATCCCAGAATGCATTTCGAATCAACAAGCGGCAATGGCAGTCGAGAAAGCACACAATAAACACAACAATGCACTCAAAAATACTAGCTATACTTTTCGATATACTACTGTTATTGTGTCTCGAAATTCTGTTTTAAGCGTTTTTAAAGCAAGAATCTACAGTATATGATTTATCTTAAAATTTGTGGTTGATTTATCAAGATTTAGTTTAATAGTTTAAAATTTGCTACCCGTACAACGATTTCGTAGATGTGAGGTCCCGCTAACAATTTTGCGCTTTGGATCTTGGCCTTTGGCCTCGTACCTTCGACCGAATCACAGCCGTGCGGATATTCAGTCTAACATACTCGCTCTTGTGTGTTATTGCTTATATATATATACATATATATGTGTGTGTGTGTGTATATCTGTGTATGTTTATATATATATATATGTGTGTGTGTATATATGCATATGTATATGTATATATGTATGTGTGTATACACAGTATATATATGTGTGTGTGTGTGTATGTATATATACTGTATGTGTGTGTCTGTTTATATATGTATGTGTACCATAGTTATATAGTCAAAGGTCAACAATCAACTACTTTGGCATTCAAAAATAGGGAATCCACCTTATTTTTGAATGCGGAAGTAGAACAACCATAACAACAATGATCGATGTTACCAAGAGTTATAGGTCAAATGTCACCTTTAGATGCGTTTGGGTTACAGGGTTTGACAGACATGAAGTTAAAAAGATAAATAATCTTTCACTTTTGCTCGTTTTAGTTCCAGCAAACTGAATCATTAATCAACAATTTGAGGGAGGTAACATTCATTAAATGTCATGCTTACCTGTTCCAGATATGACAACTATTCTCAAGGTCAAAATAATGTTGGCGTAGTGTTCTGCAATAAAGCAGAAAACACTTCTGCAGTACTTGTCCAATGTAATATTAATAGTGTTAAGTGCTTTATGTCAGCTGTGTATCGTTTTTCATTCAGTGTTTGTCCTGGCACCATGTATAAACACGAGCTAGCCATTATGAAGCTCATCGTTTGGAACGCATTTATACTTTATGTTTTAATATATTAGTATACTGTATAAGCTCTTGTTCTTAAAGTGCACCATGCATGGACAATGAATGCATTAATGGATCTAATATGGCTATAAAATTGACATTCCTTTTACGCCTATTAGTCTGTATAAAAAAAAAAAATAAATCAAAAAAATAATTATATATATATACAGTATATATATATATATATATATATTTATATACTGTATATATATATATATATATATATATATATATATATATATATATGTATGAATATATGTATGTAGAAGTGAATGCAGAGGGGCAAAGAGCAGTGTGAGAGTTAGGGGGAAGGAGACCCTGAGTTTCCTAAAACATAAAAGTGTATATTTGTGTCTGCTTTCAGCTATAAATGTAGATCCAATAGGCAAATTGATCAGCTCTTGCAAGTAGAGACCTGTATTGGTATTTCCATTTCATTCGATGTGCCTAACTAAGTGTGCGTCTCTGTCAGAACTGCTGTCGCGTCAGTTGCTGAATAACAACACAGGAGTGGTTGTTAGAGTGAAAGTGCTAATGGGATCATACAGTCACAAATGAGTCACAGTCACGCTTACTCACACCCAAACAACTCCTTCTCCAACATGGACATGGACAACAGCACAAGAATGCAGAACTTGTGCCAGGGGCGATTCCAGGACCAGACCTTTACAGAGGAGCATCTAATGAGAATATATACATAGAGAGCCTTCTACATCACAAATGTCACTGTATTAACACACTACATTTAAGATGTCTCTCTATTGTAAATGTTGCTACATTTTCAAACATTTCATTTCCTGCATTCTGGTGGAAATATCTAGGAAAACATAAATTCAGGAACTAGATGAAGCGAAATCTAACGTGTGGGCTGAAACTTTGGCGACATATTATTTCTTTAATAATTTATTTATTTTATTTAGGGGTGCTTAAATGCATTTTTGATGTGCTTAAATGCATTTTAGTAGTTTAAAATCGCCAATAGTACACACTCACACGAACAAGGGAATGAAAGGGTGTGTGAATCTGCAGAGTTGCCGGCCCCGCAAGCATGTGAATATGATCTAAAGTAACTCACATTTCTGATAAGTCAATGTTGACACTTAGTGACATTCATGATGTGTGTCAGACAGACACACATCAAGACATGCTTTTTCTCTCTCCTCCAATACACACTCTACATACTCTGTCTAGATTGATCTCTCTCTCTCTCTCGCTCTCTCTCCCTGCTCCCACTCCACATTTCTCTATGTTTTTGCTTATTCACAGTGTAAAACTGCTCAAGGTCAATCTTAACTGGCGTGTGTGCGCGTGCACATGTGCATGTTTGTGTGTGTGTGTGTGCGTGTGTGCGCGTTTGCATGTTTGTGTGTGTGTATACCCTGCAGGTGATGGTGCAGCTTTTATACCTTGACTTTTCACCTCTGCCTATGGGCATTCTGTAGTGACCTGAACCAGACAAATTCATTTCTGGCTTTGAAATAATCTGCACGTGTGTGTGTGTGTGTATGCATGCACATAATTACAGTACAGTATATATTTGTAATTTGCTGATCACATGATTTCTGAACCCAATAGATTATATGTACAGTATTATAAAAAATACACATTAAGTCTTTGCAGTGAGCAGATATTTGTTTAGAAAACCCTCAAAGTCACCCAAAAACTGTGGGAGGTGGATTCAAATGTACAATTATGTGTTTACATTATTCTATCCTAAGTTATATAATAATTTTGCTCAAGAACATACCAATGAACTGATTAGAGGAGGGGTGTTGAAAATGAATGGAGGTATGAATGAGGGCTGGCCAGATACAGTAGCTGCTTTGACTACATGTGCTAATTATGGGTGCTAGTTAGATTAGGAGATGTAGTCAGTGACTAGTGGCTAAGCCCCATTGGCATGCATTCTATCATTTCAGAGCATCATGTGAGATAAGTGTGCTAAAACACTAGCTGCCAAACAAGCTGATAGACGTGCTATAGACACAACACAGCATAAGCTATTGTGGGTAAGACACTAGTAGGACGGCATCAGGAATGTCACAGATGTTTTGTACATGCAGTGCATAGTAGAATGAATGAATTAAAGTAGAAAATGTGCTAACAGAAGGACAATGTAGCACAGTAAACCATGATAATCTTAGTAGCACAGGTAATTTGACAATAAAGTCAAGAGCAAGAGCAAACTGATATACAGTACAGTGTATTAGCCTAAGGTTAGCCAATATTACATATACCAACTCATAATCATAAGTGTTTTTAAGCATTACGTAATTGTGTAATGTTAAATGGGTTATACAGGGACAGGCACTATCGTCTATTTTATTCTTTTTTTTATTCTAAAAGTAAGTTGAGTAATTTTACACAATTTAGTTTTAGAAAAAAAAAAGTTTAGTTTACTGTAAATAGATAAATGTAAATTTTTTGTCAAAATACATTTGTAATGTAATAGGCTATGATTGTAAGGGACAGGGTGTCAGTCTGAATGAACTGAATACATAGTCTTTAGACCATTACTGAAGCACACCTGTATTAAATCAACCTCTGCCTATGGATTTAGGTTGGTTTGGTATTTCATGAAACACAGGAGTTAGTTAAGGATCAATGATGCGCATGGTACCCATAGCAGCAGTAACTTCAATATTTACTATAAATCATAATGTGGTAGTTGACATTCTTCTGCACTCTCATAATACTCTTAAGCAAATGAAAAAAGTCTTAAGTGTTCAAGGGTAGACTAAGATAAACTAAAGCTCTAGCCTACATGTATATGCTGATCTCAACTGAGCTCCACTGAACTAAATGAAAACATGGCATGTGAAAATAAGCAAGATAAATCGAACACAAAGCAGTTTGTCTGCTGGACGTAAGCCATTCTGAGTAATTGTTGGATCGCTTCAGTATTTCTGCTTCATCGACAGAGCAGGTGTGCGTTAAACTGTGGCAGAGACGTTTTGCTCTTTCTCATGAAAATAGAAAAGGAAGTGTGTAAATGAAGTACTCTATGCAGCAGCTGTTAATGATCCAGAAAGGTACATTTGATTATAACCATGCTGTGTCTGCAATGTGCCTGTATGTTTGTATGTATGTATTCACACCTAGTTATATCTAGCTCTCTATCAGGACTATGTGTTTATAGAATGTGTGTGTGAATATACATTATACTCTTTAGCTCATAGCTCGACCTCTGGGTTTGTCTACAGTTCCTGTCTGATGGCGTGTTGCTGTCAAGTGCCAACACCACACTACATCAACACACAGTGTCACTTCCAGACAGAGACGCGTGTTAAGTGCAAATGTCATCTGAAAGCTCACGTCTACTCAGCAGTGATTTCACACTATCCACCTACAGAAACAAAACAAATCATCTAAATTTGCAGTTTCTGCAAGTTCCTGCAACTCAAATCAGATCAAAATAATCTGACTGAAGGAACTGTAGCTGCATTGAACCCCCGGTAAAACCAACAAACATGAAACCCTGTGTATGTGAAATACATACTACGCTAGCACTACATATACTTTAGGGACTCAAATGAACAGGGTGAATACTGTACTGAAATAAAAGTGAAATAAAATAGCAGCCTGCATTGCATCTCATGACCATTGGCTCCCAACTGACATAGTAATGACAGGCGTGATACAGTACATGGGACAATACAACAACCTCACAGACAGTGGTCAGTACAAGACAATACTGTGAACACAAGGTTAAGTCAATGTTAAGAGAAAGCATACAATACATAGCCATAGAGAAAGAATGCAAGGACCGCCTTGAGAACACAAATGTGTAAAGAAAAAGAACTATAGCTCCATGTTAGTTCCCAGACACCCTTATTGATAGATCAGACATACAATCATCTGCTTTATTTGTTTGGTGGTTGTTCTTCAGGTTTCCTTCAAGGTTCACTTCGGGGTTTGGACAATGTTTGACATTTTTGCACCCACACAGTATACTAGGATACTTATGGATACATGTTGAGGTAAATGCAAATAAAGACTTTAAGTTATTACATGAAAACAGCATACAACTATTTTCTGTTACTGTAAAGTAATTGCGTCCTGAGCAGTGAATGACTACTGTAAACATACTGTAAGATGTGTGGCCCACACATTATTTGTTTTGGTCTGAGATGCTTGTGCTCTAGTTTGACATCTAGTGGCAGAAAGACATACAGCAGTGCTTTAACAATGGGGCCATCGTAGCAAAGAAAGAAATACATAAGACTCTGAGGAATACTCTTGCATGTTTCGAAATGTAAGTACCTGTCTTAGTTCTCCTATCCCTTGATTGCTTGTGTGTAGTCCACCTGAACAGAAATACATAAGTATTTATGGAGAACCTGTAGATGTTAACCTGCCTAGATCATAGCAAGTTTAGAATGAACTTGTACACCACTGTACTGAGCTCATTACACTGACCCCAGGACCTACTTTTTGGGGGCAGGATTGTGAAGTGTCTGCCTTATTTATGTTTATATGCATAACGGTTTTGTTTTCCTGATAAAATAACTAAGAGTATGTATATGTGGCTGAACACTTTTTAATATTTTTTTTTGCCTTGGTCCAACATTCCCAGGTGGTTTCACTAAAGGAGCACATATTCAACCACAAACCGATAAGTGAATTCAACTGGTGTGTAATGGTCTGAGGTGGAAACACTGCTGGCAAGGTGTCTTTCCAAGTGAAATAGGATAAACATCTGCAGACCACAAGGGCTGGATCCAACCCCCAATTGGCCAATATTATATGACTATGGTACCACTGTGCAGCAGGAATTTCCTATCTTAAACAGTCTGCATGCTCAGCAGACAGAGTAAGACAAGCAGGGC
This sequence comes from Speoplatyrhinus poulsoni, assembly GCA_025447795.1. NCBI lineage: Eukaryota > Metazoa > Chordata > Actinopteri > Percopsiformes > Amblyopsidae > Speoplatyrhinus > Speoplatyrhinus poulsoni. Next base: position 14,017 of record JAOEGT010073249.1, read on the forward strand.
AGTTACTGTAGGTTGTAAAACCCTACACTGAAATTAATATGAAAATCATGTAGCTCATGTTAGAAAACCCAGCCCTTGTTGTAACAGAGGGATTGCCACTGTTGAAATCATTTCAAAGGTAAAGCAGTAAAAATAAACAGTCAAAGGGTGTCTAGAATAACAATCTACAGGAAAGCCTTGCCAACCAAAAGCACGGTAGAATAAACAAAAGTGGAACCTAATGGGGCTCAAAGAAAACATTCTGCCTGAACAATGGCATCGTGGAGATGCTTGTGTTCAGCACCCAGGTAAATTAGGTGTCAAAGTACCTCTTTGCAAACAAGTGGACACGTGTTTCCACATGCTAACCCTTTCTTGACTTATGTAAGTACATGATAGGGAGACTGGGTGTGGCCATCTTGGTTTTCCATCCTTTTCAAATACCAGGTGTTAATGATAGACACATGAATGCTAATGCTAAACTAATAATAAATACACATACTTTTAAAAAAATATAGCAGAGTATTTCTGATACAAATCAATATTAGATTTTCAAAAGTGAATTGAAATACAATATTTTTACACTTTGTTTGGATCATATTCTGTAGACAAATTCTTCTGTATTTGCTCCCTGAAATAAAATAGTATATATCTGCACCTGGTGCCATCAGAATATTCAGCTAAATAATAACATTACATTCAAATTTGGTTGTACGTTAAAAAACTCTATGTAACTCTATGTACAATATGAAACTTTGTCCTTTGTCACCCCAGAACACATGGTAACAATTCTGTTGTTTCAGGTGTGCCAGAAATGCCTTGAAGCCTTAACACAAAGAACAGGATGCCTGACTTTATGATTCTGTATACTAATTCATCAATGAGTTTTGCCAGTAATATACATGTGCACTTAGTGTGTTCACCTAGAGAAAGGTGTACTCTTTGAGTTTAGGTTGTGATGACTTGAGTCAATTAAATTGACAGCATGTGTATGTGTTTGCTGAATGAATATATAGTGCATGATTTATTTGACCAGTTTTGTGTAAGGTTTTACAGAAAATGAATATTGACCAAAATATACAGCAGATACAGTATAAACAAATACAATGCATTACTTGAGAGATGCTATCAATGCGTAGAAACTGTCACACTCACAGTAATTGACAAGACATCAGTGGATCTGAAATCAATGGATTTGAAATCTAACATGACCCTGTTAGGTCATGTTAGATAGATTAGGTGAAGTCAGTTAGGTCATTTGCAATGCACCTCATGAGATATAATTGCATTGCATGAGGTGTTGGCCTCTCCCCTTTGACACAACCTTCACCCTGTAAGTATACCTCCTATGACTTTGACCTTGCACAGCCAGTGAATATACCCTGCACTGCCGGGTACAATCCAGAGAAGGTACATTTACACAGGGGACAATGAGAAACTTTTGGATTCTCCCCCATTTCTTCCTAGGTCACTGCTTTCCTGTAGAGATGTACTCGCTCAGAACATTTAAGTTTAGCTGCCTCCCTCTCGCCAGGATTGGTTTCCTGTCCTTATCTGGAAGCATATGAGGTCACAGCCAGCCTGTGTTCTCCATTGTGACACTAGTGACCCCAGGAGTTGTTCACATGTAGTGACAAGCTGGTGAAGGCACCACCTGCTCTCTGCTCTGGTCTCACCCCACAGTGCATTGCAGTTCCCTGAACTCCTTAAAGTAAACTATACTATGTCTATATTCATACTATCTTAACAGTATACCTCATACTTCCTCTAGGTCTTCACTGATGTCCTATTTAGTCCGACTTCAATAAATACCTCTCATAATACATTAATTTATGACACCACGTGACCACGGCTGGAGAAATAGTAT
>JAOEGT010073260.1:0-15861 GCA_025447795.1 Speoplatyrhinus poulsoni
TTATGTATTTTTTGTAAATTTTTTGTTTGTGAGAGAGAGAGAGAGAGAGAGAGAGAGAGAGAGAGAGAGAGAGAGAGAGATATTAAAACAGAAAAGATGATATTTTGAGAGGCAGGCACTTTATCGGACTTGTAGCCCAGGAAGGGATGTGCTTGTCTGGGTGTTTTGCTCCGGAACTGCCGGATCCCAAGCCCGGCCCGTTTCACCAGAAAATACAGTATAGTAGGATATTATGGGAAACCAGACAGTTGAAGGAGTTTCTGTCGGATTCCAAAAAGGCTCAACTATCACTTATGGACAGGCGGTCGGGACGGTTTGTTTCATTACGAAGATAGAGACAGCGCAGGAGAGAGAGAGAGCGAGAGAGAGAGAGAGGGGAGGGAAGGGGGTGAAAGAAAGAGACAGGTACAGAGCTAGCTGATTAGCTAAGTTTATCAGCTAAGGTATTAGCAAGGTATTAGCAAGAAAGCAGCGACACGCAGGCTTGTGTTTGCTAACACGTGTAAACGTAATAATGGTACGCAGATGCAAGATAGCAGGGAATGCTGGGATGCACGGCGTGCATGTCAATTAAGCGGAGTGCTGCTAGGAACGCGGGGATGTCCGTGCCTTCGCGTCAGGGTCACAGGTCATGCGAGGACCAGCTCGCGGAATGATGGAGGCGCCTCCCCAGAGTTAAACCCTGTGGTCAAATGGATGCCCACCGCCCCTTGCACACGCGCGCGCGCACACACACACACTCTCTCTCTCGTTATTTATGAGTCCATCTGGGGAGCCGTCCATCGAAACTGTGTGAAAAGGGCAGAGATGGAAAAAAAATACTGGATTGATTGGATGAACCATCTGGTCATTTTCACTGTCGGTAAACCTAAACCACGCCCCTATAGCTATCAATACGATGCTGATTGGAAAGTTAATTAATTTGCTACTCGAACACATTCGCAATTATTCCTAGGCTTTTCAGACTGATTCTCACAGAAAAGTTCAACTAAACCTAGGCTAACGATATACAGCTACGTGTAAATATGTAGGTTTATCCACTTAAATTGACGCACACACACACACGCACACACACACACACAAACTATGCAAATAAACACACTTGCACACTTAAGCAAACTGTATGCCAGCACTGGTTTTCTGTCAGCGGCGAGCTGCTAAGTGTCTAATTGACAGAGAACAGATTTTTTGTGGCTCTGTATGGCCATTTCGCCGTCGCTCTCGGCTCCATTCACTTCTCAGTGCAATCCAAGCATCTTAATTAGCATGGGCTATTTATTTTATGGCCTGTAAATTGGCAGCCTCACTCCTCTGGAAGTCTGGAGAGAGAGAGAGAGAGAGAGAGAGAGAGAGAGAGAGAGAGAGGCTGTTGGTGGTGGCGTGGAGAGATAAACAGAATGGAAAAAGCGGTTGAAAATATTGATATCGGGCGGTATAACGATGTCGAGAGGCGTGGATGGGATTGCGCGGGGAGAGAGTGATGTGGAGGCACATTGCGGTTGAAGGGAGCGGATTAGCTAGCCGGCCATGTTTATGTATGAACGCCCGCTCTATCCCCGTGATGGACAGCTGTGCAGGAACCAGCGGCGGGTTCACCACTGAGAGGTTCACTCCCGGTGCTTCGGCTTGAAACTTTAATGAGAGCTCCGGGGTTACTGTCATCCCCCCCCACCCCTTCCCCCCCTTCCCCCCCAAGTCTTTTTCCACTCACCCAGTCATCCTGTCATTCTAGTTTATTCAGGACTCCCGAAATGACCCGATAATGTCCCCTTGTTTTTGGACAAAACAACGATCCATTCTGTCTTTGTCTTACACAGAGATGCACACGTTATAGCATGCACGCATGCAACACACGCCGCGGGTTAGCAGCTAGCCGCTCTGCAGTTTGCTTGGAGCGGCATCGAAGCAGGCAGGCAGCCGATTGTGAGATAGGTTTCAATCATTTCAATCCCCCCCACTCGCTCCTATTCCCGTCCATCCAGTTAAACGTTAAACGCACACCGTAGAAAGCTGACATTCCACCCCCCCCGCCCTGCACGGTCTCCGTCACTGGACAGCCCAGACTACTGACCATGCTTTTTACAATCACACCTGTGTCAACATTGTTCGGGGGGGTTTGGGGGGGGTGGGGCAGTCGGACTTTCACAGACCTGATAGCGTAGGTCACATCTGGCGCGGAGACAGACTGTCACTGGAAGGCTGGGACTGTATAACCTTCATTTAGGAGAGTGGGATTACCAACGCCTCCGCCATCACAAAACACACGCGCACACACACACACACACACACACGCACTCACACTCACCTAAACGCACTCAAACAAACACGCACACTAAATATTCCTGAGCCCTGCCACATCTACATGCTCTTATTCTGCCTTAGTGCTTATTGGCAATATTGGGAGGGTTGATGTCATCTGCACCGGGGGAAGGACACACCATATGTCATGTAAGTAAGAAAAGTGTGTGTGTGTGTGTGTGTGCCCGTGTGTGTACGTGCGCGTGTGTGTGTGTGTGTGTATGTGGCTCCAGGTTAATGTTTTACTTAGTGTTGAAACAGTTAATACCGCACCACCCATTAACCCTTCTGTCAGCGTAGCATAACATTGTGTGTGCCTGTGTGTGTGTGCGTGTGTGTGTGTCTGTGCGTGCGTATGTGTGTGTGCGTGTGTGTTGGTTGAGGCGGGCATTTCCAGGGCTAATGATCAGCCAGAGAGTCACACGGAACATAAACAGAGGTGATTTACTTTTTCAGTCTTAAGAGCAACACCTGGGGGCCCTGGTTCGGGCCCCTAATAGCCCTGACCTGAGAGGAAGGGATGGATGGATGCGTAGATGGAAAGAGAGAGTGAGTGTGAGGGAAGAAAAAGAGTGTATGGAATGAAATACATTGTGTTTTACAGCAACACTGCAACACAAACCGGCTAATATACGTGTCATGTTTACGGCACATTTCCCGCCATAAAGTTAACGATTAAACACTCTTCTCTTTGCTTTCAGCATTCCCCGTCAGGGATAAATACAGACACAGCATCACAAGTCAGTTGAAAGAGAGAAAGGATATTTATTTGAGACTTAGGCTAAATCCCTAGCGCTTGGATATGTTGAAATCAGATAAAAGAATCCGTCCGGCCCGTTAACCAAACTTCAGTAAGTCAGCGCAGACAGACAGGTTGACAGTTGTTTAACTGTTAAGTGCAAGCCGGGTCTGAAAGAAGCCATTACGGCGGGCAGCGTAAACGCTGGGATGTGTAGTCAAGCTTGCTGGTGAATGTTTTCAAGGTTGCTATTCTCCTGCCTTCCTGTCGTAAATTAGGCTTTTTGTTTAAAAGTGGCAGTTGATCTACCTTATCTCTGATGAAGTGATTGGCAGGGCTGCCTGCATGAATGGATATGCCTTTGCGTGCGTGTGTGTGTGTGTGTGTGATGGATTGTGTTCTTTTTCACGCTGGGAGGTTTATTTGTTCGTCTGGGAGTCAAACGCTCTCGTATGTTTAGAGAGCCCGTGCAACTTGTTTGCTGTTTTACTGTATAGTACACACGCTTCTCTGGAGGGGGCTGCATGAAATCTCCCCGACGAAGCGTTAAAGCCTCAGAGAAGCAAACTAACACCGTCAGAGAGACAAAGAGAGAGAGAGAGGGCAAGAGAGAGGGCGAGAGAGCGTGTGCGAGATACAGAGAGGGGTTTATATACTTAGCATTTGGCTTACAACAGGACATTTCTGTCTGAAGTAGCTCCTAACAAACAAGGACATATTGTATACAGACACATATGCCATAAGCAGTACATACAACCTATAATACACACACACACACACACACACACACAAGCTAGACTGGTATCAGTGAATGCCGCTCACGCAAACATCAACACAAAACATCATGGGTGCCGTGGGAAGCGAGGGACAGCGTGGGCGAGCGAGTGCCCGTCGAAGCACCCCCTGTGGAGACAGAAGATAAAAGAGATCTGGCGGCTGATTACCTTGCCGGGCTAGCGGACATGAAGCACTCTGTCTTCTCTGCTCCATTTTGTTTTGATGTGTTCCTCCTGTCCTTTCTGTATGAAGGTGCAGAACACAATGGCTGGCAATAGCTCAGTGTGTCCCTTGGCTTAATAAAAAGGCTCAAGAAAGGTGAACGTGTTATGCAAGATGTAAGCCTACTTAATGTAGCCTTACTTAATTCTACTTATGTTTGGTTGATATATTAACAGCGATTAGCCGAGCAAATCATTTAACGTCCATAAACGACATTGTTCTTCAAAGCCACATCGTAGCTGCTCCCTTAAATGTCAACTCTCCTGAGAGTCTAAACACTGGTTGGCTTTTAACTCTGGAGGAGAAGAAAAATAAGGAGAAAATGCCCTCCACGACGCACAGACGGCGGTTGGACAGGCTGACGTTAGCGCCACACAAGAGGCCTGAGTGACAGGGAAAAGGCAGCCTGCTGCATTCTCTTAAACGTCTGCTAACGATGACTCCCCACAATTTTGTGGATTCCGACCCACGACAGTCCCATCGGCAAAGCTGTCAGACTAGCGCGAGAATTACATTACCAACCGCAGGCACATTTTCTGCTGCTAATGGCCGCAAATGATTGCATGGTATTACAGTACAGTGGCCCAGTTTTTCCCATGAACTGTGTTTGATTTGTAGTAATAGTTGTACTTTCTGCTTAGTGGGGGCTGCAGTTGGACTGCGGTTATAACACACAAGATGCATTCGTCTTGCTAGCTAGCTTAGCAACATCACTGCCAGGCTAGCTCTCTGTCCTTGAGCCCGCACAGTGAGCACCCAAGCAAAGCGTTCCCTTTCGCAGATACTCTTTTCAATAGCCCCGGTGCGTCACTCACTTCTGAATCATAGTATTTTGCTCATAATACGGTGAGGAATGACTAATATGGAAAATGTGTTAAAGCTTTCATCAGCTGAAAGGCAGCTCTCTGGGGAGCTGTGAATAAATATTTTGACTTTCTCTTGTTAAAAAAAATGTGTGTGTGTGTGTAGGGGCATTTGCAATCATCACCCTTTCCTACAATCAGCGAGGCTGTAATACTGCCTCTTATATGTTTCTCAGACGGGTGTAGTGATGAGGCTTAGGTGCGCGCACGTGCGCGGGCGTGAGTGTGTGCGTGCGTGCGTGCGTGCGTGCATGTGTGTGTGTGAGGAGGTCACTGCAACACAAATCAAACTGTTTATTCATCTTTCCGTCACTCCTGTTTCTGGTGATTGAGTCCTTTCACCAATATTTACACTCACAGGCCAGATGTTCAAGTCTGAGAAGAAGGAACATGCTCGTACATGCCTGGGTGTACCCCCCCCACACACACACACACACACTGCGTGACTGATAAGGAAGTGTGGTGTAATGACAGACATGGACAAATTTAGGAACTGAAAGAAAAGCAGAGCAACGTGTTGGGGAGAGCGGATGGACAGACCACGTGTTGCTGCCCTCAGCCTATTGTACAGCATCAATACCAATACGGTGGTCTCAACGTATGGGCTATAAAGCGCCTTCCATTCAACAGGCCAGCTGCGGGGCGGAGAGGTTTTCCTCGCCAGCTGCAAACAAACGCAGCAGTAAAACCCTAGTGACTCAATGTTTTTCTTCCCCCCCCCCATCCCACCCTTTCCTCCATTATTCTCTGTCTTTCTCTGTCTCTGGGTCTCTCTTCCTGTTTTCCCCCAGGCCCGGAATGCTCGAGAAACTTCACGTCCAACAGCGGGGTCATCAAGTCCCCCGGGTTTCCCGAGAAGTACCCCAACAGTCTGGACTGCACCTTCATGATCTTCGCCCCCAAGATGTCCGAGATCATCCTGGAGTTCGAGAGCTTCGAGCTGGAGCCCGACACTACCCCCCCGGCTGGCGTCTTCTGCCGATACGACCGCCTGGAGATCTGGGACGGCTTTCCCGGAGGTGGGTGGCAGCAATTCAGCGATGTATAACATTAAACGCATAGTCAATGACTATGCGTTTAATAGAGGAGACGTCATTTTGAATGGAGCTCAAGCTCAAGCTCAGAAATTCTGAAACGGCAAATGCAGCAAATATGGCAGTTGGAGGAAAATATAAAAAAAATAGCATAATATACAAAACGGCCAATTGTCTGCTTTATGCCAAGCATTAACCTACTTAAGCTGCCTAAATAACTGCCTAAACGCCTGGGGCGTTTCAAAGATGGCTGCGAGTAGCAAGACTTGCCTAGAAGAAATTTGGTATATCAGCTATTGTAAGCTAATTCATTTTAAGCTAATACACTTTATTTTGTTAAAATCGAATTCTCTGAATAACTCCTTGAATTTTGCTAGTTTACTGTTCTCTGTGCGTGCTGAAAAAATAATCTGGTACTTCTACACAGCCCTGGCACCTTAAATAGGAACACAAACAAAGTGGCAACACCATGCACAACAATGTGTTTCAATGTGTGGGTGCAGAGCTTCTGAGGGAGTTTTAGATTTGAGCTTGAAGTTAGCAAGCGTTCTCAAGGATGACTAACCCTGACTTTTAAATAAACAAATAAAATAAAAATGAGATAAATACGCTAGGGGACTCTGTCTCTGCCTCAGGTTTGTTTTGGAGAGAAAGCGATAGGAACCTAGCAGTAGTTTATTTTCTTTTGGAAATGCTGAGAGCTGCTGTTGTGGGTGAACAATGCACTGAGATTGCTATCCTTATCGCGAGAGCCGCTAGTGGTTTTGACTACATTAGTGTGTAGTATAAATATACTGTGGAAAAGTGGAACCATTATTGCATTTTGAGAACAAGATGTCGGCCAACAGGATAAATCACAACCGGCACAGGTCCAGCCTTCCGTCGTCATGACAAAGTTTGTCTGAGTTTGAAGGCTTCTACGCATCCATTTTTGTGTCCTTAGCTTGGATTCTGTTAGAGGCAATGCTGAAGGTTGCTGTTCTTCTAGCATGCGAAGAACAAACTCTTCTAAAGGAAGATACAGCTGAAGGTTTTTATTTGTATTTATTATATTCAGTCTTTACTTAGCCAGTTTGACATCTACAGGGCTGTATAAGCCGAATGAAGGCTGCAGCATACATGATGTTTCAAAGAAGCCATAAATTATTGAACATATCTGACTGCATTGAAAAGAGAGAGAGAGAGAGAGAGAGAGAGAGAGAGAGAGCAGTACATCCATTCTGTGGTCCCTTTGAGGTCAGGTAAAATCAAATTCCTGATGCTTTCTGTTTCACACCAAATATCCGACCATTCCCCATTGATTACTGTATCTGTATCACCTACTGTATACTGTAAATTATTCCACAAATATGATCACTAAAGCATGTACTGTTTGAGGGTAAAGGACTGGTAATTGCTACCTAGTGAGTGAGTTTAGTCCAACATGTCAAAACTCGCACCTATACCCATAGTGGAGTCACCGTTGTGCTTCATGTATAGGTGTCACAACCATTTACATAACTTCTATACATATTCTACTCCCAAAGCTAGCACACATTTAACCTTATGCAGAACTGTGTTGATAAAAAACGGCCGTGCAAATAATATGCAGCATTTAATGCCACATTATTATTATCACTTTTTATAAATGACGCCAGGGACCTGTGATGTTTAATTCATTTTTGCTTTTAAATAAATCTAAACACTTCTTCTTATACTAATATACATTTCTTTCTCATAACATTACTAAGACTGTTACCATTTCCAAATGTTGCAATAGAATAATGGACATCGGCCTTATGTCTTTTTATCGATAAAGTGCCGGCAAATTGGCTTTGCACGGATCGCGGTGGGTAGGTAGACCAGGGACCCTGCCCGGCGTTGCGTTTGTGTGTGTGTGTGTGTATGTGTGTGTGTGTTTTATCTGAGACTGTACTTGCGGCTGGATCAATACTACATTAGCATGGTGGGGGTGGTGATGGTGGTGTGTGTGTGTGTGTGTGTGTGTGGGGGGGGTGGGGGGGTCCTTCCCTCGACGCCTTCTCCCTCTTCCAGGCACCCGTCCGTGGGTAGTGAGAGAGGGCGCAGCCCCCTCTTCTCCACATCCCCACGCCTACATCTTCTTCCCCACTCCCACTGTTCCTGGGGGTCTTTAAAATTGCATAGTGAAGGGGAGTCATGCAGATAATCTAGAAGATGGATTTTTATTTTATATTTTTCTTTTTTTGCAGATCAGGCATTGCTGGGTTTAAAGGCACACACACACACACACACTCACACACACACAGATAGACATACTGTACACTGTGTGTGAGCGTGTTCACGCTAATTTCAGTATGTGCGTGTGTATGTATGTGTGTGTGTGTGTGTGTGTGTGTGTGTGTGTGTGCGTGCCCTTGTAAAGAAACACACACACACATACACACAAGCACACACATACACACACTGTACACAATGTACCGTTTGCAAGTCGCTTTGTATAGAAGCATCTGATAAATGCTGTAATATGTAAAACACAAACGCACACACACACACACACACACACACACACACACACACACACACACACATAACCTGTGTTATGAAGATTAATCTGGGTCTCCCAGCCCTGACCCTGAGTCCCTGAGGGCTGGCCTGTGCTTTTCACGGGCATGCTGGCTGGCTATCTGGCTGATTGTGTGGCTGGCTGGATGGATGGATGTGGCGTGTTCTGGACGATAGGGGGCCGTGGGGAGGCAGGCCTGTCATGGCCGCTGATCACAGCGTTGCTAATCACAGATAAGATGCAGCCTCCTGCTCAACGCGTACACACACACACACACACAGACAGACAAAGGTATGGTTGTTACACCGCAGGTCGAGGCCATTGTGCCCTCTCTCTCTCTCTCTCTCTCTCTCTCTCTCTCTCTTTCTCTTTCGCTTCCTCCTCTTTGAGTCTCTCTTCCTTTTTTCCCTAATTTCTCTTCTCCTTTTCACTCTGCCCTTCCGCTGCACTCACTCACAACAGTGGGCCCACTTTGTGTGTTTATTGCTCTTGTCGTAATTTCGGACGTCCTTGCTCTCGCTCTCCGTTCTTTGTCCCTCTGGCTTCCGTCACTTCGGTCTGCCTCAGCCGTGTTAAGAAGAGGTGTGGTGTGCGTGCATGTGTGTGTGTGTGTGTGTGTGTGTGTGTGTGTGTGTGTGTGTGCGGGGGAGGTCATTGTGAGGAATTTATAGCCGGCAAACAGTAAAAGAACACATAGACTGTGACCTCGCCACACTGCAAGCAGAAGGTTCCCCTCTTCCTCTCTCTCCTTTGTGCGCAAGCTAGCGGGCAGCCTGGGCGGGGAATGTCGGAAGCCTTTTTTTTTTCCCCACACGTCGTTACAGGGGTCAGCTTGTGAAATGCATTCCTCTTTACGGCCACAAACACGCTAGCTTTATCACCTTTGGACCGGGGGGGTGGAGGTGGGTGGGTTGGGAGGGGCATTCGTTAGCTAAACATATAGTGGCTTATCCCAGCGTTAACATATTTGTATCCTCTCTCTTTCTCTCTTGGGATTATGTTCAAATAGCAATAGGTACTATAGCAACATGTCTAAATACATTATGTGTCAAATACACAATGGAAGTATTACTTTTAAATTACTTCTGTCCCTCTCTACATCTCTCTCCCTCTCTCCCTCTCTCCCTCTCTACATCTCTCTCCCTCTCTCTCCCCATCCACAGTGGGCCCATACGTTGGGCGGTATTGCGGTCAGAACACACCAGGCAGGATCATCTCCTACACGGGCATCCTGGCGCTGACCATCAACACCGACAGCGCCATCGCTAAGGAGGGATTCTCCGCCAACTTCACCGTCATCGAGAGGACGGTTCCCGGAGGTGAGCCGGCATCTAGAAGTCACAGGGGAAATGAACAGATGGAGATTGTGGGTTCACGAAGTCCGTGAGACTTTACTCAGAGCACTAGAAAGTCCCCCCCCTTCAATAATATAATGCGGAAGTGCCATCCATTGCTTCCAATGTCTCTGGTTTGACTCTGTAAATATTTAAATAGCAATAAACAGTAATTGTTACCAGGAAACGGTGCTACAGCATAGACATCGACTCTGATATATGGAATCAACTTTTCTCGTTCGATCTTTCGTTCTTAGAGAGGTACGTTATCTCCTCACATAGTCTACTGTATATGTTTACACACTGAGGGCCCTGATGGATTCTGGGAGGCAGTGACCCCCCCCCGCCTACTCCGCCACTCGCCCTTCCTCCATTCCCGCTTCCCTGAAAAGCTTGGACCAAACATTTCATTAAAGAAGATGACTGCTTGGACTCGTAAATCTGTCCACAGACTAGACCCCAACCACATACCGGCATATGCATGCACACACACACACACACACACACACATACAAAGACAGACAGACAGACAGGCAGACAGACACACACAAACAAACACAAACACACACACGTGTCTACAAATAGGCTATGAGGGGCAGCATTAAATAAATCTTCTTAACATCTCCTGGAGGGTTTTTCTCACCCTTAGGGAAGACTTTGCATAATAATAGACTATAAGTGCACACACATACATATGCATGCACACACACACACACACACACACACACACACACACACACACACACACAAATTCCTCAGACATCAATTAACAATGACTGTGTGTCATTACCCCTATATTTAGCTAGGAGCAACGTATATCCATATTAATTGCTGATATAAAATCAGATTAATCAAATCCACCGCAATCTCTCCATTATGTGAGATGGTAGGATATGATTTGACCATTACAGAACAGGTCTCTGAATATAGAGTATAGAAATCATATTTTAGTTGCTTGGTCTCGTGTCATCAATCTGTAATCTCAGCCGAGAAAGGAGAAAACTGACATGTTTTCCTCCTTGTCCCCTCTACTTTTTCCATTCTTGTACGGCTTGAATTATTTATAATTCATTCATGCCTAAGCCACCAAGGACTTCTGAGCTTCTACGTGTTGGAGAGGGGTGGCTACACCCTGACAGAGAACTGCTGATGAGAAGGGATGATAAAATTCAGATGAAAAGGCCGTTTGTTATTCAGCCTTGCCACTCCACCTCTCTCTCTCGCTCTCTCTCTCTCTCTCTCTCTCTCAGTTTGTCTTTCCCTGTCCGCCTCATAACTCTGCTGCCACCCCTACAGTTGTTGCCATCTTCTCTGCTGTCGACACAGATTGATAGTGAAGTACAGGTTAGCAAGCGCACATGATCGGATCTTAGTCAGGTCAGCTCACTGTGGTGCAGCTGTCAGACGGTCTCGGGCAGGCGGTCTTGGATTGTCAGTCACAGACGGTCACTCTCGGGCGGGCGGTCTTGGATTGTCAGTCACAGACGTCAGTCAATCAGTCAGGACAGTTAGTTTTGGAGAATCAGTCTCGAGCAGTAAGTCATTGATGGACGTCTCGAACGGTTAGTTTTGGTCATTCAGTTTTGGACGGTCGGCCTCAGGCGGTCCGTCTCGGATGGACGGTTATGAACAGTCAGTTTTGGACAGTCAGTACTGGACTGTCGGTCTCGAACAGTCAGTTTAGGACGGTTGGTCTCTGGGGGTCGGTTTAAGGCGGGCGGGTTTTGGGCGGGCGGTTTCGGGCGGGCGGTCTAGCCTCTAGAGCACCCACCTAGAGCACACCTCCGTCTCTGTCAGACGGAGGTGTCAGATGGAGGAGAAGGTGTGAGACTGAGTTATCTCGGCCTCAAGCTGCGAATGCGACGCTTGCCCCTGAAAAGACGCTCTGCAGGAAAAAAACCTGTGCCGTGACGCAGAGACCTGTGAGTGCATTTGTGCACATGTGCGTGCACTTGTGTGTTTGTGCGCATATGTGTGAGATTATATGCGTGTGTGTGTGTGAGTGTGAGTGTGCACGTGTGTGTGTGAGCAGCTTGACAGATGGGGAGACCATCTGTGTCGGCAGCAGTCAGACAGCAGTCCCACACTGCTCGTCACCCGATGCCCCATGTGTGTGTATGTAGCCGTAGTTAGATGCGTGCACTCACAAATCACTATATGAGTGTATGTGTGTGTGTGTGTGTCGGCCAGTGCCGGGGTCAGAAGGTCAACTCCATGCCTCAAGCCTTTAGCCCGCATTTCTCCATTCACAGTAGGACCTGTGTATCTGACCCCCTTTCCCCCCCGCCCCCACCACGACCACCACCTCCAGAGGTTAAAAGGGGCTGACCCAGAGTTGACCGTACCACCACCCAGACACCCAGCATGGGGATGCCTGGAGACGGCTGTCCCCTTGTCAACACAAAGCCAGGGACACCGCCTATTGCCTTTTGCATCGGGGGCCATTAATGAGCCTGATATACGGCTCCGAAATGCAGACATGTGAGGGGAACGATGTTTGCCATGTGCAAAATAGATAAACTGTCCACAGAGAATATAAGAGATGGAGAGAGCAAAAGAGTTACTTACTTTTAGGTTAATTATTTTTGTTTATCTTTATGATGGTGTAAACTTAGACCCACAATAAATATTTCACGAATCAAGATTAATGTTTTAATGCAGAACACTTCTGCCCCTCTTCCATTAAAGAGCAGAGAGAGAAGAAATACACAAGACTCAGAGTGAAGTGAAGTGAAGGGATTTGCTGAGGTGTCACTGGTGTGCTGTTAAATCTGACCACAGGGAGCTGCAAAGCCCTCTGTCCGCTCTTCCCCCAGAGAAAGCCGTCGCGATTCTGGCAAGACACAGAATGGGCACGCACGCAGGTGCTGTCAGGACACCGGCGGAGCCATAAGCTATAACCAGAGACACAATATAACTTGTACAGTTTTGAATGGAGATCTGTGGAGAATTCTGAAAGGGCAAATTTTGATGCACATATCACGTCCCTCCCATCATAAGAGCCAATCATCTGCTTTATAGCTGCCAAGCAATAACCTATTTAACCAATGGTGTGGATGCGCTGACGAAGCCAAATGTTGCACATGCATTGTAGAAGAAAAACCTGTGAGTAAAAACGGCTTTTTAAACCAGATTTTTGGACAAAGTCACTCAACATTTTAAGCTTTTTGTTTTAATCAGATTTGACTGGCGATTATATACATGTCGTTTTTATGTCCCGGTGACCATTGAAAGGGCAGTAATGGCTTTCCCGCCATTTATTTCACTACAGTTTTCCTAATAACTGCCCAGAGGTGTTTCAAAGATGGCTGCCGAGTTGCGGGACCTGCCTATAAGGACGTTGCTATAACGTCTCCAACCTTTCTCTTATTCTCCCAGACTTTGACTGCACGGACCCCCTGGGGATGGAGTCCGGAGAGATAGCGTCCGACCAGATCACGGCCTCTACGCAGTACAACCCCAGCTGGTCGCCTGAGCGCTCCCGGCTCAACTACTACGAGAATGCCTGGACCCCGGCAGAGGACACCAACAAGGAATGGATTCAGGTACGACGTCACATGGCTCTCTGTCGCCAATAGCGATATGTGTGTTGATGGAGTGGAACTGTGTCGAAGTAAAAATAGCAAAAAATACACTCCTTACATGGCTAGGGTTGTTGATATTTGAACTCGATAAAACACCTCTCCCTTCACTGCCATTGAGTGCTCCCTCAGAAGCTCCTCCCCCCACATTGGACACACAAATTGACAAGGCTTGGATGGTGTTGTGTGGTGCGGTCTGCACCACTTTGTTTGTGTTCCCATTTACAGAGCCATGGCTGTGGAGAAAACAATAGATTATTATTTTAGCCCGCACACAGAATGGCCAGATAGCGGATTGTGAGGAGATATTTGCTGAATTTGACAAAAAAAGTGTAGTTATTAGCTATTAGCTATAGTTAGCTACAGTTATTAGCTTAGCCTACAATCACTGACTGCACCTTTACAGTTCGTGGCTGGTGAGAAATGGAGAATGCTCATAGAATGAGAGCAACAAACAAAGTAGATGAAGTAGACTCAAGTGACAGTACAATGTTAGGATCGTAGTTTGAGCCTTTAAAAGCCATAAGACGTGTTATCCTCATATTTGACAGTGGGCTCCGTGTTTGGGATTTTGTCCTGGAACCCTGCCATGTATCACATACATGTATCAGTCTGCTAACCTAACGTACCCACAGTAGCCCTTTATGCAGTAATCCACAAAGAGAAATACATACTAATGCGATGTCTTTCTTTCACATAAGGCTAAGTCACTCGTGGGAAAATTAAAAATAAAACTAACCCAACCACCACTACATCTCCTGGAAGCAGTCAGACTATGTTTGATTTATTAACTCAAAGCCTCTAGCTTTTGTAAATGCTCAGCCTGTTTTCCTGTTTAGTGTTTTTTTTTTTGAGTCTTTGCTCCATTGCTGGAAACTTTGGCACCAGTGTATCCCTCACGGGATGAATAATAGAGCTGACCCATAGCCAAATATTTGCACGGGAAGGGCCATAAGCATGCTTTTCCTTTATTGCAATGAAAATATTGTCCTGAGGGCCTGGTTTCTCCTCTAGACTAATTTAATCAGACCCTGTGTGCATGTCAATATGTGTGTGTGTGTGTGCACGCATGTTTGTGTGTGTGTGCACGCGTGTGTGTGTGTGTGTTTATGTTCTTGGCTTTGTGAGTGTGAGAGTGGGAGGGCCCGGGGGGGCGCCTGAGTGGACCAGGAAGAGTCACGGCCTGGCTAGATCTTCCGCCTGCTCTGACAGGCTGTCGTGCTGTCGTGCTCCAAGAGGGAACGTCAGTTTCTTACACGCCACATATTCATGTTAATGAGAACGTTCTGTTTTATTTGTTGCTTTACGGGTCTCAAGTGCAGTTTTTCTCAATATTGTTTCACCCTTAGCCAACAGAAAACATACATGTAAACAAGATGACTGGTTGCTGGTAAATACTTCATTCTGATCTGACGCCGTTCACAAAGAGGACTGGATTTAGTAGTCAAATCTGAGCCACAGAAGTGGCATGCATGTTCTCCAAATACCAATTGACTCGACTCAATGAACAGGCCGTTTCTCATTTCAAAGGGAACAAAACAGCCCGCAGTTGCCATGTAATTTATGCTTTTTGAGTGTGATGCACTTATGCCGCACACTTTCAGCGGAAGCTCAATTATGACAAGTGTTATTAAAAGAGTGGAATCTCCATTCCTCTTTCATTAAGCCCAACTGCGCACCACAACAACAAACCCCAGACTCTTCGCCACACGTACAAATAATCTCCGCACACTGTCAGATGCATCTGTCAGATGCAACTAATTCTAACTATTTCATTATCATTCCCGGACTGCAATTTGAGGCAGAAGGTTTTATTATTCATGACAGGCGGCCTTTTGATTTCTTTTGGACTGCTTTGCTTCTCCTCTTTATTTGCTGAACATAATCCAGATTTGTCATCCATTTTAATGCTGCCTCATTCTAATGCGAGGAGAGGGAGAGGGCAAGATGCTAGTGTCTGTGCGGCTCTTCTGAGGATAATTAGATTGGTGTGGTGTGGTTCGGCATTGAGTGCTGGGTTAGCCAGGTCATTAATCAGCCGCCTGTTGCACATAAAGATGGACAGACGTCCTTTGAGGGCATTGCCGCTCGAGCAGGGAGTTAAAAAGGGACAATAATCCTTTAAAAAAATGGCCACTCTTCCTCTTATCCTTTCATATTGCTCTCTCACAGCCGCTGTGCTTTGCTTTCTGTAGGCTTTCCTCTGTTACTCCTTCTTCCGCTTGACAGTACATCGGTGCAGTGCAAGAGGACCGCACGTTTTGTGCCTCGGCAATCCCTAGCCGTTTATGCGGTCTTTGGACGAAGCGCAACAGGGGCATCTGTGCAGCATGCTGAGGCAGGGAGAGACGGGGGCATATACTCATGGTTTAATCCTCGCATGTATGGACCTCGCCTTGTTCCAATAGATGAAGTCCTGAATGATGCGGAACATTCCGGGAGGAAATACCTGCATCTGCATAACACATTGTGTGCGTTTAAATATATAA
>JAOEGT010073279.1:0-15861 GCA_025447795.1 Speoplatyrhinus poulsoni
TGTTGGAGCAGGGAGACATCTAAAACATGCAGGGCTGCGGCTCTCCAGGACCAGGGTTCCCTACCCCTGTGCTAGAGCAATACTTCTGATATTTATGCAGTATGTTAGTCATTATAGCTCAATATACTAGAGAAAAACTTATTACATGCTACATGTGGCTATAGGAAACACATTGTTAATTCAATTATGTATGAGAGCTATATAGTTGATTAGCTTAATATATGATAACATGTTAGTACAATACCTAGATATTTATGCTATACATCGCTGTACTCACATATATGGCTATATACTGTATGTGTGGTTAGCTCAATATGTGGACATGTTGGAGCAAAACTTCCATATCAATTCAACCCATTGTTAGCTCAATATGTGGACATGTTGGGGCAAAAATTTAGATATTAATGCAACACATGGCTATCCCACTATTTTGACAAGTTGGGGCAATTTGTACAAATGTTCAATAAATAGAAGTTCAATAGTGTACATTCATGTTTCATGGGGTAATATTGTGAAGCACACAAAATAAGGATACACCTACATAAAACAAATTAAAAAATATAGTTTAAGACATTAGGGTTGGGACTGTTGGATGTTGCTAGACTATGTACACCATGGTGCATTGAGATTAAGGCAGCTGCAATGCACAGTATGTTAAACAATATGTAGATTTACATGATTTTGCTATGGGAGATATGAATAAGCATCAATGTACAAAATTCAATATAAAGCAGCAGCATAAACAGAAATTCAGCCAAATGTGCATTTTGCACAGCATGTGCGCACGTATTCAGAGCAGCATCTACATTTAAATCAATGAGAACGTGGGTATACGCTTTATGACCCGCGGTCATGCATGCCAACATTTGCTACAACATTCAGTAGACGGCAGGCGTTGGTTCACCTGTAGCTGGTAGGGTTTCCCAGCGCGGATGATCTGTGACACCAAGAAGTTGGTGTGGAAAAAGTGAACGTTCTCATCCAGGAAGCCATGGAGGATGAGCAGACGGTTGGGCCTGAACGGAGGAGAGAGAACATGGCCGTCAGAGCTGGCCCAACACATAAGGAAACTAAAACAAGGTGGTCAGTTATTTCCCAGTTTAAATTTTCCTCAAAGTCGAGGTAGATCTGCCCCGAGTTCACAAGTAGGAACTCCGTCTTTGAGTGGCGTTCAATTGTATTGTTTTCTAGTAGGAAGTTGGAAACTCTCGACTTCGAGATGTCTGGAACGCACTACCCCTGGTGGCCTCTAGAGGTGTTGTGTGTGTGTGTGTGTGTGTGTGTGTGTGTGTGTGTGTGTGTGTGTGTGCGCGCGCACTACCCCTGGTGGCCTCTAGAGGCCATACTGTAAGAGATACATGGCTTGACTTGGTCTGCAATCGCATAGTTCCAGCATCACAGCATCACAACCCACGCCTTTGCAGGGTCAGGTGACATGCCTGCGGAGGTACACATGGACCCTGAACCTGTCTAAGCCTAGCATTAAATATTTTGGAATAAATGCAAGATGCCCTTACCTGCTGCTTGCAATACTTATTAACTATACTCCCTATGTCTGCCCCTTGTACTGAATGTAAGTGGCTTTAAATAAAAGCGTCTGCTAGATTACCTGATTATAATTGCCAAGTCTCTCACACTGCACTTAGCCAAGGGCTAAACGCGTTCCTAGAACCTTCTTAGCTCCAGGCTAAGAAAGCTGTCACAGCGGCACCATCTTGACACATTCCAAAGTAGGCCAACCCAGACTTTAGCCTTGGGCTTGCCGACATTGTGCCCTTGACTGGGTCCCCTTGATGGGACCTGCCTTTAACACCCATCCTAGGTCTAACTAAGCAATTTGCACTTAGCTGGTTTAGACACGTATTCATCATTAACAAACTATTTGCATTGAGTCGTGGCCTTATAGTTGTTGTAAAGGGGATTTATTAAGATACCCCAGGGTCAACTCATAGTCCCGAGCTAACTCTTGTCTTACGACTAGGGCTAAGGCTAGCCTAGATAACTCTTAGCCTATAGCCCAGGAATAACCCATAGCCTATTACCCAGGACCAGAGCTAGAAATAGCCCAAGGTTAACTATAAGCCGATAGCCCAGGATCAGAGCTAGGGATAGCCCAGGGCTAACTATTAGCCTATAGCCCAGGACAAGAGCTAGGGATAGCCCAGGGCTAACTATTAGCTTATAGCCCAGGACAAGAGCTAGGGATAGCCCAGGGCTAACTATTAGCCTATAGCCCAGGACCAGAGGTAGGGATAGCCCAGGGCTAACTATTAGCCTATAGCCCAGGACCAGAGCTAGGGATAGCCCAGGGCTAACTATTAGCCTATAGCCCAGGACCAGAGCTAGGGATAGCCCAGGGCTAACTATTAGCCTATAGCCCAGGACCAGAGCTAGGGATAGCCCAGGGATAAGTGTGATGACTGACTCGCTAGGCAGCTTGTCCACATGCAGCGCCACAGAGCCCTCCTCGTAGCCACGCTGGTTGTTCTCCGGCACGTCCATGTAGCGCTCGGTGTAGCCAGTGTCGTACGCCATCCACACCGTCACGGGCGCCCCAGCGATCGCCACCTGTGGGTGGGGCGGACACACTTGGGGTAAGTGGGGTGGGGGAGGTGGGACAGTGTAGCGGTGTGGGGCACAACACTGCAGAGCCGTGGGGTCGAGAAAGCGTTGTGGAAGTAGCTTAGCATAACACCTAGCTAAGCTAACATGCTCGATCAGTTATAGAGCTGGAAGACAAATATCCTTCTGTCTAACTAACAGCAACATGTCTAACCTGCTCCTTAATGCAAGTAGCTGTGCACATTGTACATTTCTCTGGATTAAAAGGTGGAGTCAGCGATTCTGGGATTGTTATAGATATTGGACACTTTTTTTTTATTTAAACTCGCACACAGGAAAAGCTGCTGCCTGAATACCTGCAACTCAACAACATGTTCGTTACCATGTTGTTTTTCTTGTTTCCATGTACACTCATTTTTCTAAAAGAAAAAACATGCTTCATGAGAAGTATTAGCCAAAGTGACACCATGTGGCCGTACAGGAAAACTGCACAACACATACAGACATTACTGTGACTGCTGTTTCTCACTCAAAGGAAGGACATAATAAGAAGGTGCTCGGGTGTCTCGACAGGCCTTACCAGGTGTCACTAAACTCCATGGACACTAATGGCACTTTTCCACTGCATGGTCTCGCAGTACCTGGTACTATCCTAACGTTTGACCAGTGGAAAACAAAGGTTGAGCTGGCACCACACAGCAGAAAGGCTCCCCAATAAAACTAAACCCAGTGCTAGGTCAGAAGCCGGTACTTCCACCTTCCAAGCTAAGTACGTTCGTGGCATCCGTTGTTAAAACCACAGAGGTCCGCAGCCAAGTGTGGGGAGGGAGGGAGGGGGAAGGGGAAGGGGAAGGGGAAGGCAGGGAACGCCCTGCGGCACTGAAGGGAGAGGTGCTTTTGTTTTGAGTTCAGATATCATAACATATCATGTTTTTCTCCAGCGTTGCTGACTCCAGCTTTCAGGGAACAGAAAGGACTCTGTCTCTGAAGCAGGGCGGCCCACCTTGAAGACGTTGGGTCTCTGGATGAGGCCCATGAGCGACAGGAAGCCGCCGTACGACCACCCGTGGATGGCCACGCGGCTCAGGTCCACAAAGTTGAACCGCTCTGCCACGTACTGCAGACCCTCCACCTGGTCCTCGATCTCCACCTGGCCCTGTGGAACACACACACACATTTATTTAGGCTGCGCTGTTTGTAGTGAGGATTACACACACACACACTTATTTAGGCTGTGCTGTTTGTAGTGAGGATTACACACACACACACACACACACACACACACTTATTTAGGCTGCGCTGTTTGTAGTGAGGATTACACACACACACACACACACACACACACACACACACACACACACACACACACACACAGAGTAATATGTGCTGCGCTCCCACAACGTTAGATCAGATCCACCTTGTTGTCGTTCATTTCTATATAGTCTGCTGCCTTCTAGTGGATTAATTGCCAAGCATCCACACAAACAGTGTTATGCATCGTGTGGGCAGTTAGCCAGCGGCTCTGCGAAACTACTGTAACCCTACAGGCGGCCATCTTTACCATCTTGTTCTTGAGCGCTCCCTCGAACTCCAGGCCACGCTGGCAGGAGCCCCGGCCGTCCACCACCACCACGGCATAGCCCAGGGACGCCAGCGTGTTCAGACGGAGGTACTTCATCCCTTTGAAGGAGTTATTCACTAGCTGCACCTGCTCACACACACGCACACACACACGCACAAAGCTCAATCTCCTTGGCGATTGATGACAAGAGAGAGAGAGAGAGAGAGAGAGAGAGAGAGAGAGAGAGAGAGAAAGCTAGATAATAGGGAAGAGAGAGGAGAGGAAATGAGGAGCGAGGAGAGGAAATGAGGAGCGAGGAGAGAGGGAGGGATCTGACCTGGGGACCCCCGTACACAAACAGCACGGTGGGGTGCTTCCTGCCGGGCTGCAGGTTGTGGGGCTTGTGCACCATGCCGTACAGCTGGAAGCCAGACTTTCCCGGGAAGTCAAAGATCTCTGGCGGGTTGTAATCGCCGGGGCAACCTGGACAACACCACAGAGGGAACGCAGGGAGTGTTTAACCCCCGATGGGGAGGAACAGATGCGCTGGCATATTTCTCCAGCACCAGCGAAGAGTTGGGGAGGCATATTTGCTAGCTAAAAGCTGCTTAATGCTATTCAAACGTTGACTGTTTCAGTCAGGACAGCTGAAACATCTTCTGCTGTTAAAAGCCACCCTCTCTGCCTCATAACACTCTTTAACTCAAGTTTTCTATCACGTTCTATCCTTCATTCCTTCATTTCATTAAGGATATCATTTTAGCTTCTCTCTTTTAAAATAAATAAGATCTCTTCCGTCCTGCTCTTAGAAATTAAGCAATCGTTTTAGGCTGTTGGTTGCTTACAGTACGATTGCTGCTGGGACCCGTTCATCTATTGACACGTACTGTGTTGCTTTGGACAAAAGCTAAATGCGTTACGTGTAAATGTCAATGCAAACAGACATTTAACGCGAGCCTAAATCCCTGGTCAGACTGCAAGCGATCTGCTCGTCCTCCAGCGCTTTGTAGCCGACTGTTAACTCGCCGCCGCTTCAAGCCGCTGAATCACATTGGCTGTCTCTGGTCGCTACATCGCTGCTGCACGCTTGCTGCGTCCGGGGTTTAGAGCACGTCCGTGCACTGTTGGTGGTAACATATCTGCTCTGCAGACGGGCGTTACAATAGAAGGCAGATGTGATACATTAAACACAGTCATCCATCCATATGTGACAATGAAGCTAGTCGACAGTGACCTAAAGGCTTATTGGTAATACCCCTTCTAGTATTGCACCATATTAAATTAAACCCTTGCTGCATTCATTTCTGCTTTCAAATAAAGAGGAAGGTACAGGGGAATTATGGGTCATATTTGTACACGTTTATAAGAAATGAACGAACAAACAAACAGCGCAGGAGTCACAGACACAGAGCAGTAGCACCGATATATACATATACAGAATATACAGCTTGTAGGCTGGCAGGTTAAACAGAATCGATCATGAGACTCAGTGTGAATCTGCCTCGCCAATGTTTCTCTGATCACGAGCCGTGCTCTCTGCGGGCAGGGCCCATTCTGCACGCGCGCACACACGCACGCACGCACACGCACACGCACGCACGCACTCAGCTAGGAGAGAGATGGCAACAGGGCACTATCATGCTAGAATCCCTTAACAAAGCCTTAACAAAGCCTTACCGGGGGACTCCATCATGCTGGCCCAGAACTCGGGGGCCATGTTCAGCGGGTCGTCCTCTGAGCCCGTCAGCTTGTAGACGTGGACGCAGGGGGGCGTGGCCACGTTGCTGTAGTGGCTCACGAACATGTCGAAGTTCTGTAGAGAGAAAAGAGGGGGGGGGGTTACCTGCCTGATGGAACAGCTGTGTGTGTTGGGGGTGGGGGGGGGGGGGGTTACCTGGCTGATGGAACAGCTGTGGGAGAAGCCAGGCTTGGTGAGCCTCACCACGTCGCTCGGGGCCTCATAGCTCACCACGTACAGGTGGTGCTCCAGGGGCGTGTCCCGGGTGCCCTGGAAGTACAGCAGCCTGCTGGCCTCGTTCACCCAGATCTGGGGGGAGGGGGGGGGGGGTTACAATGTTTACCACTTCATCTTATTGTTTCCTAGAAAAGGTTTATATAGAGCGAGGGGTGTGGGTTGATAGGAGCGGTCCAGCAGCTGCACCAAATAGTCAACCAGCGACCTGGAGATTTCTGTTGATAAGACGTCGCTCACACACGCACAAGCGAACATTGGTGAGCTGTAGTTCTAGTTTTACTGACAGTAGTAGGATTTAACTCTGACAGAAGGTCACAGGTCACATAACCGGACGTCTCACAGAGGACACTAGATCGTACGCGCAAGCTACCGCTTTAAATGCATCCTTGCCCAGGGAACACAACCGTCCCCAACAAAGCACGTTGGCAGAACACAAGGTTTCCATCACCGTGGCGACGGCGACGATGCGACAAGATGCCTCACCTTGGAGCCGTGTCGGGCCAGGACCTCCCACTCTCCGCTGGTCAACGCCACCTCCTCCTTGACGGCACACCTGAAGTCTCCTGGACGAAGAGAGATGGCGAGATGAGAGCAGATGTACAAGATGTGTAATAGTCCAGAGTCACGCCACATGAACAGGTTATTAAACAGGACATGGACAGGACGTGATTCCCTTAATGGGGACATTCTTCCCTGCATACGGATGCCTACGTTAACTACATCTGCAAGTGACATTGCATTGGGCATAGGCATCACACTTAAAAGGTGTGTAAAGGTGCAGAACAGCGTTGAGAAGGTCCCAGTCTTACCATCTACGTACTGGTCCCCTGCCCATTGGTGGTAGCGCGGCTGTAACTGCGAGGTGACTTTATACAGGTGGCTGAAGCCCGTCTTAGACTCGTTCACCCAAATGAAGGTGAACTCGTCTTCTGTGGTTTGGATGAACGGGTAGAAGATGTCATGAACCTGTGGAGAGGAGAAGGAAGGTCTCCATCACACCTCCACCACCCCCGTGGCTGCCCCGTGTGACACAGCTCGGTCATACCCAGCGGCACCACTCACGTTGATCCAGACGTCGGTGGTCTCCTCGTAGACGATGTAGGGCTGTGTGTCGCTGGGCACGGCCGCCAGGCTGGCCTGCCTGCGGGACGGGTCGTCCGTGACGGGGATGAACAGCGCCGGAGGGAGCAAGGCCAGCTGCAGCCTCCGCTGGCTGCGGTCCAGTAGCACCGCCCAGCCACTAGGGGGCACAGGGAGCACACACACACACACACACACGGTTCTTAAAGAAAGCTTGCTAAATTCGAGCTCAAGTCAAAACGATATCCCTCCGCACCACCTAGAGTGTTGTGTGTGCAACCTTTAAGGGGGACACTCACTATTTGCCGTCGCTCGTCCAGCCCGCCCTGGCGATGTACTCCGTCCCCGGGAACATGGAGGTGAAAGGGAGGACCAGCTCCATGTCCTGGGTGCTGCAGGTCTGGAGGACCACACACACACACATATGCATATGCAGGCAGACAGACAGACAGACAGACAGACAGACAGACACACTAGCACCAGATAAGCATAAGGGGAGAGGAGTGAGGTCTTACTCTGCCCTGGTGGTGCGTCTTGATCTGGACCAGCTTGAGGGTGGCCTGGGGGTTTCTGCTGCCTGCAGGACACACACACGACATTCATTGACACGGCAGGTAGCTACATGTGCCACAGACAGGAGGACAACGCATGTGGTGTAGATGCATGGCACACCATTGGTGAACAAACTGAGTGTGTCTCTGTCTTGGTGTGTGTGGAGGCTGTCTGTCTGTCTGTCTGTCTGTCATGTGGAGGTTACCACCTGTGCGAGGGTATCTGTAGGCGTCGGCCTTGCGCTCCTCCAGGGCAGGTGAAGGAACGTGGATGATCTCCACCTCCGTCTCATCCACCTCCTCATACAGGAGGTACATAGTCCTCCCTCCGTCAGGATCTGTGTGAGGAATTCAATTTAGCGCAACGTTAACGTCACCAGAGTCCACGCCTCCCGAAGCCTAAATTATTATTTTAGCATTCTTGCTAATGCTAACAATAACGTCACCAGAGTCCACGCCTCCCGAAGCCTAAATGTTTATTTTAGCATCCTTGCTAATGCTAACAATAACGTCACCAGAGTCCACGCCTCCCGAAGCCTAAATGATTATTTGAGCATCCTTGCTATTGCTAACGTTAACGTCACCAAAGTCCACGCCTCCCGAAGCCTAAATGTTTATTTTAGTATCCTTGCTAATGCTCACGTTAACGTCACCAGAGTCCACGCCTCCTGAAGCCTAAATGATTATTTGAGCATCCTTGCTAATGCCAACGTTAACGTCACCAGAGTCCACGCCTCTGGAAGAACCACTGCTGCAATAAACCCTACTGTGTTCCTTCTACAGACTGGCACTGTGGAACGGTGCTGCTGACCTTCCACAGCTGACGGACACCACCAGTAGCCCGTGAAGCGATCAAACTCCTCCTGGATGACGAAGGTGGCTACGCCCGCAGACTTGGGGTCCTCCTTCACGTTGTCCACACCTGGGAGGGAGAAGGGGCGGAGCCAACATCAGCGGTCAACCACGTAGGTTCATGAAACGTCGACAAAAGACAATGCCATTATTACAATGTCATTAGTAGCCTAATGATGAGATGTAACAGAACAGGAATTAACCCCCCTCGGAAAAGTAAAAAAAACCTGCCCGCTGAGCGGATTCCACAAACATACTGACATTTAAAACTGAATAATGTTACATCGGTCACACCGTCTGGTGACAAAATGCAACTGCAGTCCTGTTCATTTCAGTCGGGGCTCATTTATGAACATTGTGTACGCACAAAACGGGGCTGGAAACATGCGTATGCCACTTTGCACGCAAATGTTGTAATCTATACTCTAACTTGACGGGAGAATGTGCGGTCCTCCACACGTGTGTGTATGCATACAAATTGTATAAAATGGGAAACTCCAATGGCAGAAGGAAGAATCTTGAGATGTTAATTCATTAATTAATAAATAACATTTTGAAGAGTACATCGAAATATAACCTCTCCTGTACACTAGGGACATCGCCAGACCTAATGTATGATTTTGTAAATATAGGCTATTAGAAACGACAGAGTACTGTTGGGTTTTGTCACCATTGCAGTCATCAATTATCATTTATTCAGAGTTTCAGAGACCGTTTACAGGCAATGGTGGGCGTTAATTGGGTGGGACAAGACGCTCGTTCACGTGCGCTAGCTTTAGACTAGGTTGTGGGTGTGAAAGGTCAGCCTGCAGACCTTTGTGGCAGAAGGTGAGCCTCCGCTCCTCTCCGCTCTTGATGTTGGCCATCCACAGGTCATTGTTGTTGATGAACGCGATGAAGTCGGGGTTCCCGGGACAGATCTTGGGGTCCATGCGGGTCCCGGAGCACTGGGTCTTCACCTCCACTGGTTTTATAGGCACGGACTGCTACAACCACAGGAGAGGCAGATGTCAATCAAATAAAAGCGGTTTGGCTAGTCACTAAACAGGACCCAATCCATTTTAGGGTGAACTGTCGTCTCTCTCTACTATCTTTTGTAAAACATTACTATAATAATAATAATAATAATAATAATAATCTTGTAATACTTCATTATATTTATTTTAACATTTCTCCACTTGACATTAAGACAGATTAAGGCGGGCTCAGCCAGACATTTACGGCAGGTAAAGAGCGACTCAGCGAGGTCAGCCCTGGCAAGCGGCGGGTACTCACGATGAAGCCGTTGGTGCCCCCGTCCTGACAGTAGAAAAGGCTGTTGCTGGCCTGGAACAGGAACAGGCCGGTCTGGGCGTGGTAGTCGTAGGAGGTGATCCCGAATGCCCCGAGCCGCTTACGCTCCCTCAGCAGCTCCTCCTCTCGGGAGTACGCCCCCTGGTGGGGGGTGGCCTTATGGCGAGGGCGACACACACATTTAGGAACACAGCGTCAACATTGACATGTAAACAATTATTTTTAAATAATAAATTATTTATCATTATTAAAAAAGAAACAATATAAAGGAATAAAATCAATCTTACTCATTATTGTACTTCATGCATTACCTGTCTTAACTGATCTAAAAGGAAACTAGGGTGGCTTACATGAGAAAGGTCACATGAAGCTTGTTTATTTATTTTGGGGCTGGTTGGTGAAGTTGGGGAATCACAAGATGATTTTGCTACCGATGGTTCTGTTAAAACTTCAACTCTGACTCTGCCTCACACCGATCGATGGATGACACCGCTGTCACCATAGGCAACATGCAATCTGTCATTCACTTCCAATCAACCAGTAAATAAATAAATACTTACTAAAACCGGTCTTTAACACCCCCCCGCCCCCATCAGAGGAACGCTAGAGGAACGCTTTCCTGAAATATTTCCATCACGACAACAAAGGAAAAGGGTCTTCACCTGGAAGTGATCCAGCATCTGTTTCCATGACAACACCAACAGGGCCTCCTTCCTCACCTTCTTGGGGATTTCTGAGTAGAGCAGGGAGTTCTCTCTGCTCCCGTAAGGCATTCCTGGCAGGCACAGTGGTGACCATTACCACAATGTATATTATTAGATGCTTTTGGATTAGCATTCCACTAGCCCCCTGCCTGAGTGTTTGCCCAGAGCCATTTAGAATAGACATTCGCACCAAGTTCAAAAACGGTCACATGGTTCATGGAGACGCAAAACAGTTCCAGGAAGTGCTTGTTGGGCAATTTGAATCGATAAATAATAATGCATGAACAATTACAAAATCATTTATAGGGTACTTTCAGTATTTGCAGCTAACTTCCGGGAACTGTTTTGAGGTTCCACGATCCGCCATTGCTGTGAAAAATAACTATCCATTAGAGTGAACGGAGTTGACACGACTCTCTTCTACATGGCTCTGGGTTTCCCCCTAAGAAAGGAGCTTCTCATTTCACGCCAGACTCCGGTCATAGTGTTCTTATCATGGGGAGAACACTCATACGCCTTGAGCATCCGATATGACTCGGACTGTTTGAGTGGTTGTTGTGCTCCTATCTGCCAAGTAGCAATGAGCAAGATGATGCCATTAAATCACTTGTGTATAATCGTGATGTTTTATGCTACTAGACAACTTTAGAACAGCATCTTATAATATGTAGATTTAGATTAGAGACATTTTACCAGGTGCGCCATGAATTGTATTGTTATTATTATGCATTGCAAACCCTTGTGCAGCCCATCAATCAATCTGCTGGTATTGCTGATAACTTATTGTTTTTAAAAGTTAGCTTTAGTGTACATTGCCCCACTTAACGAGCGCCCCTCTTTTAGGCAGGCTGATATATACAAATACAATCATAATTTATGATTGTATTTTTTAAATGTTCTTTTATATAATGATTGAGGTATGAAGTTCATCTATTGTCCTACTTAACGATTTCACTGTGCCTAATGCCTATAGTCAGCTATTGCAAGCTAATTGTAAGATAATACACTAGGGTTAGTTGGTCAAATCTCCTCGCATTTCGCTATTTTACCGTTCTCTGTGCGTGCTGAGAAAAATAATCCGGTAGGTCTACTTCTACACAGCCCTGGCCATAATAGGAACACAAACAAAGTAGAGAACACCGCTCCGGATGCTTTGCAATGTGTTATAATGTGTGGTAGCTTGTTTTGATTTGAGCTCAAAGTTAGCAGGCGACACAAACGTTGTGATTGTGCAGTAACTTGATCTTGCAGTGACACCCCCTATATCTTGCCTTATGCCAGTCATCTTTTAGTTTGTCGAATTATTCTTACGGTTGTGATCATCTCAGCATGGAGCGCCGGCTACTGTGTGAATTTATGTATGATCTTCTGATAAGTGTGCTTATTTTACTGTAAAACGTGCAGTAAATTTGTATTCCTACTACTGTGTGAATTCATGTATGATCTATGAAATGATTTATGTTTAATCTTCTGAGAAAGGGGGATAAGTGTGCTGTAAAATGTTGTTCCTATTCTTCTTGTCACATTATGTTTCTGGTCCTAGTAAAAAAACGTATTGAACCATCCTGTCCAATCATCTGGTTTAAGACATGACAACGCGTCATGACGACACATCGTGACGACACGCAGCTAAAGGACAGCGGCCGTGCGGCAGTAGTTACCGAGGTAATAGAGCCGGTGGGAGTGCGGCCCGCTGTCGTCCTTCTTGGAGACGAACTGGAAGTCGTGCGGCGCCTTGTTGGCGACCACGCCCGAGTACTTCCTGCTGCAGTGGATGATGTCGCGCAGGCCGTCCCACGAGTGCTTCTCCACGTAGAACTGGCTCGGGACGTCCTCCATGTCCACCGCCGCCTCCGCGCTGTCCGAGGAGAGGCCGTCTGCCGCCGTCGTGCTCATGGTGGTCACACGGCTGCCAAAAGACACAGGGCTCGGAGGGGGGGGGGCTGAGCTCTGGAGCGGTGCTGGTGTTCTTGTCGTCGTCAACGAAGAGACCGAGCTGTATTGTGTGTCTTTAACAGGTTGAGTTGGCCCACACACAGACACACCAGCTCAAACACGGAGCCCCCAGCCACGCCCGTACCTCGTCCAGATGCCCTCTACCAGGCCTCTCCCAGACGCTGCAACCTGCGGCGGGAGAGCGACACCGGAGAGCCATTTAGAATAAATTTGACAAGATCAGACGGTGAAGGTGTGAATCCACAGAATCAGGGCATTCTCTTGAAAGCACTCACATTGCCGTTAGAGGGAAAACGCTTGCAGCATGAGAGGCAACAGCACTGCTCTAAGGTGTGGGTGGCATCGGAGTGGGATACATGAACATTTAGATTTATGCAGCTAAAATACACACCAGAAAAACTGGATTGTGTGTGTGTGTGTGTGTGTGTGTATGTATGCACACACAAACCTTTAAAAAAATAAAAAGGTACAGTCAGCAGCAATTATAAGCTAATACATTTTGTCAAATTAATCTCCTTGGGGTCTGCTAGCTTAGCATTCTCGTCTCGTCTCTGTTGTCACTGAATAAATTATCCGTCACTTCTACACAGCCTGACTCTGTAAATATGAACAGAAACAAAGTGGTGCAGACCTCTCACAACAACAGAAACATCATCCTAGCCTTCCCAATGCATTTCCAATGTTTAAAAAGGAGCAGTGTTTTGTTTTGATCCAAGTTCAAATATCAAGCTTTCTCCAGAATGACTGACTATGCCTTTAACAGGTCACATCCAGCTGCATACGGGCATTTTTAGAGGGTGTCAGTTTACAATGAAATAAATGTATCGAGTCTATCTGGCACAAATATATTCATATAGGCATCATATTATTGTATTAATGTATTGTGGTTAGAAGCGTGACACTGACCCATGACTTGAGTGATCATTAAAGGAGACTAAACTGTCTCTTTATCACTGGGAACTTCAGAACTAATGCAAGGAGAAGATTGCAGCAGGTTGGAGCCAATTGACCGTCCCTGTGAAAAACAGGTCGGGCTGTTATCCTTGCGATCCCTTTGCCAAAATCCTCCCAAATAGACCATATCTGTCACAATATAAACGAAGACGCATTTCAATGAAACCCCAGTGTCTTTGTTGTGTAAACTTTGTATTGAAATATCAACATTAGCATAAAACCTAACACGGGTTTTATAAACGCCCGACATGAAATGCAGTGCTTGCCAATGAGTTAGCAAAACGGTCTATGTACGGAATCCCAAGTAGCTAACGTTAGCCACCGGCTGCGTTAGCGTCAAGCGTTAGCTCAGCCAACAACAAATCTTTGTTCTCGAATTTCAGCTCGTCATTCTAGCAGCAAATAAACGCCGGTATAATACATTGACGGGATCCTTTTCAGAAAGCCCTGCTCACACAAGAGAGTATATTGTCATGTAGTATACATGTTGATAGGCGAGTTACTACACTAACCCTACGGCACGCAGTACCGGTTAAGAAGCATTCACATGACAGCTCCCCCCTGTCATTTAAAGCTTTAACGCTAGCTTTAACGCTAGCTTTAACGCTAGCTTTAACGCTAGCTTTAACGCTAGCTAGCCTGGCTAACAGCTAACTGCCTGCTAGTTTTCCTGGTCAGAACCAGACACATTACAATCCACACTCGAGAAAGCAACGGGGACACTTACCGATCTGGACACGGTGTCTTTGATCAACTGTGTAAAGCTTAACTAGCTCTGTACGAGTAGAGATATCTCGCTAGTGCTAAGGGCTGTACCCATGGCCCAAGTTTGTCCACCCGCAGAATGTAGCTTGCTTGCTTGCTTGCTTTCAGATCGTGTTGAATCCAGGGGGAACCCTCGCCCTTGTGGTGACTGACGACTCGGCACCCTTTCAGGGTTGCACCGTTCAGCATAGGTTTATTTGATTTCAATGCTCATCGATATTTCTGGTAGTACTGTTTACCAATATATACACACTAACCTATTACTATGGACGACATGCAATAAAGTCTTCTTAGTAATGCCACGTCATACTCTTCAGCCTCTCACGTTTTATGCACTTTTCTCTCATTGCCAACGATTCAGGCACGTCTGACGTGAGCAAGAACTATGAAAGTACCAAAAAAGAATCCATTTTAGAAGTTCTACAACTATAGTGATTAATTGTTGTATGTGATATTGCCAACACCACTCCATTATAAGCATGAATACACTTTTAATCCAAGCCTTTATCAATTGTGCATTAAAAGAAAAAGACAGATCAGTCAAACACCGTGGGGGTCCGAGTTTGCTTTTATTTATACAAAGAAAAGAGCCATTCTACTTCAGGGGGATGAAACGGGAAGAATGCGTAGCTCCAATACCGGGGCGTCCGTGCTTGACCGGCTTGTAGGTGATGGAGAACTCCCCCAGATAGTGGCCGCACATCTCGGGCTAGAGGGGAAGAAACACCAAGGTCAGTCACATGACAGCTGCAGAATTGGCCTACAGGTGGTGCTGTTGCTATCAGAACAGGCCACAAGTACACCAACATATCAAACACTACCGTTCTCAAGACAACTCTAAAAGATCTGATGCTGAAAAGTCAGTGGTGTGCAGGCCAGTCTGTTGTGTAACCAGGGTAACAAAATGGTTTAGAAAAGAGTGGCCGATAATCAGGATCTCTTGTATTGTTAACGAGTTAACATGCCTCGATATGAGCGTACATTTTAAATATAAAAGACTAGGTTGATTGTTAACATTGGAAACCGTTATGCTACTTTAGTAAACTACTTTAGTAAGTATTATATCATTTTACTTTAATACTCTTGTGTTACTGTTTATACAGTGTTCATATTGACACAAACCACTAGAGAGAGAAAGCTGCATATTACAGACACTGGCCCCAACTAAACTAGAGCGTTGGTTATGTAGCCGTACATCAGCATGAGTCAAAGGCAGGTTTAGTTATTCTCCAGAACGCTTGCCATCTTCAGACTCAAATTAAAATCACCCTGCAGCACCGCCTCACACAATGTGAAGCAAAGTGTAGTAATACAGTTTAGTTGTGAGTGGTGTTTATGTTCCTATTAAAGAGAACAAGGGCTGTGTAGAAGTATCAGATTATTTTTAACATGCACAGAGAACTGTAAAATAATATAGTAATATAAATCTTACAATTAGCTTGCAATAGCTGACTATACCTTCAAGTTCACCACTATTCAGGCACAGTGCGCTCAGATTGGCCAACATGTAGCAGAAGGGTCTCTTGCCTAACTCCATCCATCCATCCATCCTCTCCCGCTTATCCGGAGTCGGGTCGCGGGGGCAGCAGCTTCAGCAGGGGACCCCAA
>JAOEGT010073290.1:0-15859 GCA_025447795.1 Speoplatyrhinus poulsoni
TAACAGTTTTGCCAATCCCGGTTTCCTAAGCACATTTTTCGTAAATTAATCATCTGAACCACTCAAAAGACACAATAAATCTATAATAGTTACTGTAGATACATTGTACATCTTACAGCAAGAATATCTAACGTGATATCCAAATCCTTAAGTGTCTGCAGGATTTTTAGGACCTGGAAGAAAAAAACATTTAGGTGACCCCTCCACATATAGTAATAATGAACAAATTCATGTTGTATTATTTGTGGCTGTAAAACTTGGTTTATGACACCTGACATACCAAATATGGCAGCCCTGACTTTGGGTCACTAGAGACAGTTACATTAAGCTATGTATGGGCAAAGCACATGCCCACTTATCGTGCTCCTTTTACTATAAATGGTTAATGCCAATTCCACTTTAGTTATTCCCTACACAACCCAATCGTAGTATTACGTTAAACAAAACCAAAGCAGAAGACGCTGATTAAAACGTGTAAGTCGATCAATTTGGACTCAATTAACTGCAAGCAATGCAGATCTTCCAATGATGACAGACAGCAGCCGCAAGTTGAACAACTGGAAAGTTGTTAATTTTAGCTGCAACGCGGCCACCCTGTAGACCACGCCCACGAAATTACAAACTGCGAAGCATGTCTGCGACGCAACAGTAGACTATTAGACCACCACACAAGGATTTATAGACAAGCCTGAACGTTACATCATGTAAAAACATAATCAACTTAGATACTTCCTTTACTGCCTCTAAACAGCAACCAGTATGGATCATACAGCGAAAGTTAGAATATGAAAGTTACTAGAATAAAAATGACCTATGGTCAAGATTACTTTAACCCAAATTAACTAGTTTACTTAACGTGATCAGTTAACTTTCTACCGTAGGAGCCCTGACAGCATACAAAACCTACTTAAATCAGTGGGATTCAGTCAATGTTTGTAAAGAATACTAAATTAATTATTAAAATGTTTGCAAATCAATCAATTGATAGATTAGCCTAGTGACCCAAGCATTCAATAACGACCAAATTGGACGGGCCTTTCCTCGTGCTAAACAATCAAGCCCAATCCCAGGTTTACCAAACGTGCCAGCCAAGCAGATGTGTGGAGGATGGTAAGATGATGTACCACAAAAAAATCAATACTTTAAAATAAACGATTAGTAAGTAAGTACAACAGGCTACCGTAGTAGATTTCGTTTTTTCTGTGAGTTGACGTTTAAGTTGCACGACATTCTTCACCACATCACTGCTTGCCATCGCGTTGTCTCACGTGTAGGTGTAACCAATCCATCACACATCCGGAAATGAATTTCCACTCATGACACTATTTAATGGGCAGATGCTGAATTACACCTGCATAATGTCCACTAAGGTATATAAAACGGGTGTCGCGGTCTTGCTGTCATTAAGGTTTAATCAGAGAACTGTACAGGGACTCTGTTAACTTACGCGAAATTAATGATGATGATGTAGTGAGGTGTACATTTAGCAAATCTAGATAATGCTTTGATATTTTAGGCTAATTGATGATGTATGCTCTGGTTGTAATTCTTTCGTTATATTGAAACCAAACATTTGGCCTATAGGATGGGTTCATTTGAGGTTCGGGGTGGGAATAAACAACGCGTATTATACTTGGACATCAGGGGCTATCATTGATGGACATATGGTGAGGGGCAAGGCCCTCACATTGGGCAATAGAGAGTTCCTTGCTGCCAAATAGGAGGAGTCAACTTGACGTCTCAGAGAGTAACGGTATCTGCTGGTCTCTCTCTCCTACACACTATTAGGAGAAGCAAGTGGTTTTTCTACCACTACCACCACTTCAACTTAATTTCTCAAGTAAGTAGACCCTTAAATATGCCTCTGTTGTTCATTTATTTGCACCTGGAATTTGTTGTGGGTTTTGTTGTTAACTGTATTAGAAATCATCGCTATATCCCACATGAACTTAAAATACATAAATGGTAACTGAAGCCTATATTATTATTATTATTATTATTATTATTATTATTATTATTATTGAAATGTGGTCTACATTAATTTTCACTTAGCCTAAATAGTTTGCTTTATCATATATGCCTAAAACTGAAACAATAGGCTATGTAACTTTCTATGAATAACATGTTATATAAATTTAAATATAGAACAGTCCTGCATGAGGCCTGTTGCTCCTCTGACAGTCTATAAAAGGAACGTCATGCTAGAGCCGCCCCGCGTTGCTATTCCTGTACTTAGGGCTGATAAATTGTGACAGATGCACAGAAAGGAATGTTGACGCACTTGCCTGCTCTGGGCACTTCAGTGAAATCAAATGTATCGTATATTTGTCTATAATATATAAATAATCTAATCTGTCAGAAAACAATGACATGCCTTTATCCTCATAATCTG
Organism: Speoplatyrhinus poulsoni; assembly: GCA_025447795.1. Taxonomy (NCBI): domain Eukaryota; kingdom Metazoa; phylum Chordata; class Actinopteri; order Percopsiformes; family Amblyopsidae; genus Speoplatyrhinus; species Speoplatyrhinus poulsoni. The sequence goes on from JAOEGT010073290.1 coordinate 2,393, forward strand.
TCAGAATAAAAATTACCTTTATCCTCATATTGGTGCATTGTCAGGCAGTTTACATCTTTTGTGCAAAACTCGTACAGTAGGCTATAGTTTAGGTTAAGTACAATATTTAATACAGTACATATAAAATAAAATATTAAATTGAGCTAATGCACTTTATTTTGCCAATATTACATTTTAGTCTATTTAATTAAATCTTATTCTTCACATTCTCTATTTAACCATGTGATATGACTATAGCATGTTAAATATTTAACTCTTTGTCGATTTTTATATTTTCTGATTGGTTTCCATTTTGTTTGCAGACGTTTTGGGCTGTGCTCCCTAGCTATCGCCATGGCTCCAAAAAAGAACAAGGCGGCCAAAAAGAATAAAGGCGACATAAATGAAATGACGATCATGGTAGAGAACAGCCCTATCAACAAGATCAATGGGCTCAACACCCTGCTGGAAGGAGGGAATGGTTTCAGCTGCATCTCAACTGAAGTTACTGATGCTGCATATGCTCCCAACCTCCTGGAAGGTTTGAGCAACATGAGGCACGATAGCTTCCTTTGTGACCTCACTGTCTCCACCAAGTCCAAGTCTTTTGACATCCACAAGGTTGTCATGGCCTCTTGCAGTGAATACATTAGAAATATATTGAAGAAGGATACATCTCTACAGAAGATTGAGCTCAATGACCTGTCTCCAGTAGGTCTGGCTACAGCCATTACATATGCATATTCTGGAAAGCTCACCCTCTCACTGTACAGTATTGGCAGTACAATTGCAGCAGCTTTGTTGTTGCAGATCAACACCCTAGTGAAGATGTGCAGCGACTTCCTCATGCAGGAGCTGAGTGTGGAGAATTGTATGTACGTGTCTAATATTGCTGACACCTATGACCTCAAAGAGACCAAGTTGGCGACTCAGAAGTTTATGCGGGAGAACTTCATCGAGTTCTCTGAGATGGATCAGTTCTTGAAGCTCACTTTTGAGCACATAAGTGATTTCCTGTCAGACGATTCCCTGCAGCTGCCCTCCGAGATCACAGCCTTCCAGATAGCCATGAAATGGCTGGACTTCGATGAGAAAAGACTGAAGTACGCGGCAGACCTTCTGACTCACATCCGCTTTGGTACTATCTCTGCCCAAGACCTGGTTAATCATGTCCAGAATGTGCCCAGAATGATGCAAGACCCAGAGTGCCATCGCCTCCTAGTCGATGCGATGAATTACCACTTGTTGCCATACCAACAAAATATCCTCCAGTCACGCAGAACAAAGGTGCGAGGTGGCTTGCGGGTAATGCTCACAGTCGGAGGACGCCCAGCCTTGACGGAGAAGTCTCTCAGCAAAGATGTTCTCTACAGGGATTCTGATAACGTCTGGAATAAGCTGACAGAAATGCCAGCTAAAAGCTTCAACCAGTGTGTGGCGGTTCTGGATGGTTTCCTGTATGTGGCAGGGGGTGAGGACCAGAATGATGCAAGGAATCAGGCTAAACATGCCGTTAGCAACTTCTGCAGGTAACCTTGTTGAATATTTGCCTCTAGGTTACATGTTTTAGAAATGGTTGTTGACTGCAAATCAGTGTCTTCATTTTGATTTTTTTTGTTTTTTTTACAGGTACGATCCTCGCTTCAACACTTGGATTCACCTGAGCAACATGATTCAAAAGCGAACCCACTTCAGTCTCAACACCTTCAACAGCCTCTTGTTTGCTGTGGGAGGACGTAACTCCGATGGCGTTCAAGCCTCGGTGGAGTGCTACGTGCCCTCATCTAACCAGTGGCAGATGAAAGCTCCACTGGAGGTGCCGCGCTGCTGCCACGCTAGTTGTGTCATTGATGGGAAGATCCTTGTATCCGGAGGCTATATCAACAATTCCTATGCTAGGTCTGTGTGCTCGTATGACCCATCCACTGATAGCTGGCAGGATAGGAATAGTCTGAGCACTCCTAGAGGTTGGCACTGTGCTGCCACGGTGGGAGACCGTGCCTATGTAATCGGTGGCAGCCAGTTGGGAGGTCGTGGGGAGAGGGTAGATGTGTTAGCGGTTGAATGTTACAACCCTCACAATGGGCAATGGAGCTACGCTGCTGCACTTCACACAGGAGTGAGCACTGCTGGGGTCTCCATATTGAACAACAGGATCTATGTCCTTGGAGGCTGGAATGAGGGTGAGAAGAAGTACAAGAAATGCATTCAGGTTTATAACCCTAATATGAATGAATGGACTGAGGATGATGAATTACCTGAGGCTACAGTCGGCATCTCGTGCTGTGTTGTCAATATACCAACAAGAAAAACACGAGAGTCAAGAGCCAGTTCAGTATCCTCGGCACCCGTGAGCATATAAAGATTGATTATCTTGAAGCCTCCCAAAATAAGTATAGCTCCACTTTCTTTCTTTCTTGTTTAATTAACAATTTTCACTTCAACATAAAATTAATGTAAAACAAATGTTGCATAAAGCTTGGAAGATGAGGCCAATTAAATATCTTCATAAAATTCACAAATTACAGCTAAATTAAGTTAAACAAAATGGTTTCACTGTCATTGCATCATTAATGACAGGCAAATATTGCAGTTATGTGAAACAGACATATCTGACAATGTATAATATTTACTTGACAGTGATTAAGAATCAATGTCACTCATTATTTGATAGGAATTTGAATTTGGGGCCAATTCAGTTGGGTTAATTTCAACAGCCCTATGGATGAAGCCTGTGATTTGCAAGAAACAAAGGTATTAGTAATATCCACTTAGGTTTATGTGCCTGATTTATTTTCTGTGCCTTTCAAGAAAATTTGGAAATCATTCAATTCATTATTTTTAACTACATATAGAAATAAATACCATATTTCAATTTAAGATATTACAACACATTGCCTGGTAAACAGTATGTTTATGAGCAATTATATAATACTGTATATAGAGCTGAAATTATGAATGTTAGACTGTGAACTAACATTACCAGGAGTAGGTGCACAGTGCTTGTTTCAACATGCAGGGCTACAGTTCTGTATGAATTTAATGTACAGTATAATATTGATTTGACAGTGATTATGTGATAATCATAACCCTGCTAGTGTGTGGAAATGGGTTATGTTAGAGTAATGTTGAAGTAATGAGGCTGAATGGTTATGTATGACAAGTACACTGTTTTGTAAAAAATTTACTTGACAAGTAAGCTATCAGCCTGAGCTTTTATGGGAGTGTTTGTAAATTCCAATAATGCTCATGTTTTTATTTTGTTTTTGTCTTTAAATTAAAAAAATTTAAGTTTTGTGAATAATCTTTTCTTACACGTGTATTATGAATCTCAAAACTATATTGCCAGTGTATGTGACAGAACATCTTTTCTTTTTAATAAATTATTTACACATTTTATAGACAGTGCACTTCAATTAACTTCCCATGTTTATTGGGGCTTGACTTAACAGCATGACCATTAGCTGACATTATTATGTTTGGAGTTGGGCTTATATTTGTATGGAAAATAATAAAATAGTGGCTTTGTTGGCACCTTAGCATATTAGAAGGCTATCCTGGTGGGTACTCATACAAGTTACAATGTGTTCTTTCTTCAAGTTAATGTTTCATATCTGTCATTATGCTGTATAGTTTTACATAATACAAATGTATTGAAGAAATGGGATACTAATGTATACAATACAGCTAAACACTATAGACCTAATATTTAGTTAAAAATATGAATATTATGTATAGGGATAGTATATATACCTGTGAATAATGACAATATGATGTATACAGTAAGATATTCATTTTGGTTTAGTGCTCTAACATTTGGGGGAGGAGCGTTAGGAATAATGCCGAGTCATAATGACGCTCCTCCGCCTGAGTACGTCACGTGTGTCTAGGTTCAATGGTTAGGGAAGGAGGTGGTGTAGTTTGTCCTATATGTATGCGTTCTACGTTGCAGAACTGATTATAACAACGAACACCCGAGGCAGTCGCATACATCAGTTTTTGCTGTTTCTTTTGGCAGTTACTGAGCAAGATTTATACCGTAGTGTCTAATGAACTCCCCGATGGTTTTTGGGGACATCAGCGGTCGTTCTACCTTGCTATACAGACATTAGCAAGTGATGTGCAAAGGCCTTCTTGATATCCCGCTACATACACTGAGGTACTCACAGATCATTACCGACTCCGTCTTTTTGTGGACCTAGATTTGGTGGTACTGTTACGGTAGTGCTGTTTTGAATTCGGCAAACTAGCACACAATCTGCAAGACATCAATTAAGCGAGCACACCGAGGTAGCACACGCTAGTTAAGAAAAGTACTGTCTGTGCGATGGGCTTGCTGTCACAAGGGTCACCACTGAACTGGGAAGAAACCAAGAAGTATGCAGACCATATCAGAAAACACGGCATTATTCAGTTCCTAAACATCTATAATAAAGTTAAAGAACGCCAGAAGGATGTATTAAAATGGGGTGACGAGGTAAGAATTTTATTGATACAGGTATGTCAAACTCTATTCCATTGTACTGTTTTCCATGCACACTGAACATTGGAGGTGAAGCATGTCAAAATAAAATATTAATTCAGCTTGATTTGGCGATAAATAGCTTAGTCATTGTATTACTATTATTGAAGGAAATGGTAGACTAAGCTACATAGTTGGCATTTTGCCAGGTTGTAAATGGTGTTTAGTCATTTAAATTATTATTGTACCAAAATATGCTGTCATAATAACAGAGGGTAGGATGAAATAAATGAATGTGTCTAAAAAAAGTATCTTGTATGTTGACCTGTCTAATAATCCAGTGATAAGGGTTTTCTGATTCAATATAAGGGAGCCGTTTATTATTTTTGAATGCCTGTCAGTCCATAAAATTTCAGTGTGTTTCAGTCTGAAGAAAGTGCTTTGATTCGCAACGGGGAATGTTATATTTAAACCCCTTTACAGACAAGGGATTATGGGGTGGTTTAGCAATAATCAAGGAATCAGAAGAATAATTGATGAATTGGAAGTAATGTGATGACCCATTCTTATTTGGAAGGCAATATGTTTGTGCTATATGTAACTGCATTTTGTATGCTATGCTGTGGATTTGTCTTTTTGCTCTATTGCGGTCCTTTAGACTGATATATGCTTTTTGATGTGTTTTTTTTTTTTTTTTTAGGTTGAGTACATGCTAATTGAAATGGATGAGAAGAACGAAAAGGTTCGCCTTGTTTTGAATGGAGGAGAAGTTCTGGAAACTCTTCAAGACAAAGGGGAAAAGACCAATCCCAAGTACGCGTTGTGCAGTACTACATATTATAGCTGGCATCAAACTTTAGAACTTGTATTAGCATGTGCATTATTAATAATAACAATAACAGGTTTACTCACTCACTGTTGATTCATTTTAACACATATGTAAATGTTTTGTAGGTGTTACAGCATAGTGCTACTCAAATGTTATAATGGAAATGCTTATTGAATGGCCTAACTGGAGCCTAACTTTCTTGTTTATAAAATGTTCATGTGTGTTATACTTGCTCACGACTCACTAAATCTGTGGAGCCAACCTCATCCAGCGACAATGCCAACGCCATTGGGAGTAGTACAGCCTGTACATTCCTTATTACTCCCTCTCTGTCGCACACACACACCAAAGAACATGGCCTGAAGCACAAGAACGTTGATGATAGCAAACATAAGGGCAACATGTTGTAGTTTATTCAATTGGAAAGGTCATTGCTGAGATTTAGTCTTCTGAGTATTAATTTCTTTCCTCCGATAACTGAACTGTGGTTTATATATCATTGTATTTTTCAGCCACCCTACCCTCTGGAGGCCAGAGTATGGCAGCTACATGATTGAAGGGACTCCCGGACAGCCATATGGCGGGACAATGTCAGAGTTTAATACAGTGGAGGACAACATGGGCAAGAGAAGAAGAGAGGCCTCGTCTGTCCTGAATGAGAATGAAACTCTTTGCACTATCACCTCATTTCCAAGGTACAAACAACTTAATTGTTTTACATACACTAATCTGCGATTATGATGTAACCCATCACACTTTTGGAAGTGTTGTAGCAAATATCAGTGGCAAATGTCTGTTCACATTGTTATGCTTTTGTCTAAACTATTTTAGGCTAGGTTGTCCGGGTTTTACCCAGCCAGAGTGCCAGCCAACACCCGTTGAACATGGAGTGTCCAAATCCCTTTTCTTCCCAGATGAAGCAATCAATCGACACCCAAGATTCAGGTAAAAAAAAATCTATTTGTTTTCTTTAACTATGGGGGGTATGATGAGTTGTAGTTTATTCTCTTATCAGAATGTGCCTGCAAAACCAATTCTCGGATGTAAGCCAAGTTCAGTACAATACATTACATATACATAACACATCGCTGGGTAATTATGTTCTGATTGAATCTCATAATAACATTGCAGCAACCATTTCCTGTTTGTGGTGAAGTCCCGTTTCTTAGTTTCTGTAATTCAGCTTTTTTTGTTTTTCTTTCTTTCATTCTTCACAGTACACTTACCAGGAACATACGTCACAGAAGAGGAGAGAAAGTTGTAATCAATGTACCAAGTATGTTTATATGGAAGCGGAGTATTAACATAAATACTTAAAACAGTTAGCTAAACCAAATAAACGGGCTGAAAAAAACCAAAGTGATGTCATCATTTATTTGTTGTCTCTTTTGTGAATTCCCAGTCTTTAAGGACAAAAGCACTCCATCTCCTTTCATGGAGGTGTTCCCAGAGGATGATGGTGAGGCAGCCAGAGCTGCACTTCCAGACCACATCTACATGGATGCCATGGGCTTTGGAATGGGCAACTGCTGCCTTCAGGTATGCATGTGTGATGATGCAGGATGACAGGATGGTCGAGTGGTCTGGGTGTTGGGCTTTCAGCTGGTAGGTCGTGGGTTCGAACCCTGGTGTCGACCTACCTGTAAGCATCCTTGAGCAAGATGCTTAACCCCCTATTCCCTAACTGCTCTCGGTGGTTTGTTGCACCTTGCATGGCAGCAATCAGTGTATGAATGTGTATGGGTGAATGTGAGGCAAAATGCTGTAAATCCCTCTGGATAAAAGCAGTCCATTTATGATACATGAAACGCTACACCGTTCATATAATCAACATTAGCCTACGTTTTGCTCTTCCAGGTGACATTCCAAGCTTGCAGTATTGATGAAGCAAGATACCTTTATGACCAACTAGCAACATTCTGCCCGATAGTGGTAAGTTGATACAGAGTGCACTCATTGTTAGGAAAACAATCCATATTCATGTGTTTTTAACAGTGTGAATGGATTTGTACGTTTTACAATGTATATGAATTGCTGTTTACAGATGGCTCTTAGTGCTGCATCACCCTTCTACAGAGGCTATGTGTCAGATATTGATTGTCGCTGGGGAGTTATTTCTGCGTCTGTGGATGACCGCACACAGGAGGAGAGGGGCCTGATGGTGAGAAGCTGGACCTTGACAAGCTGCTCTGGACATATTTAATTAATTAGTTAACTATGATGAACGAATACAGCAATCAAAGGTTACACCTCTGATGGCGTTTTGTTTCAGACGACATATGGGTAATGGGAAGGATTGAGCTATTTTTATGGGAACTGCATTTTTGTTCTCAGTAGAAAATTAGGAGAAACTTGAAAAATGTTAAGTCGTCAAAACAAATTGTTAATACGCTACAGAAATCTCACCGCAGTTTCCACAAATTTTCCTCCTTTTGTGGTGACTTAATCATGTAAATGTTAATAAGATAAACTGGTAGCCTGCTTAAAACCACCCAGATGTCTTGCAAGCTCCACCTCTAAGATTACCTCTGCTTTACATGAGTGGTAGTGCTCAACTGAAAACTGTTTGACAGCTACTGTAAGTGGAAAACAGCACCAGGTTCAGCATCCAGGCAGGTAGTACAGTTGGTGCCAACAGCATTTAGGAACCTGTGTTCAGAATATCATCCCCAGTGGAGTTTCCTATATAAACAAATTGCAGAGGCGGAGTTAGCAAAACCAGAAAAGTTTATATTAATGGACCCAATATCACACAAACTGAAGCGCATGACTTGCTCTATTTTCACTTGCCTTTACAGCCGTTGAAGAACAGCAAATACAGGATCTTCAAATCAAGATATGACTCAATTGACAGTTATCTGTCCTGTTGCGGTGAGAAGTACAACGACATAGACTTGATAATTGATGAGACCATCTACAAGCAACTCCTGGCAGCAGGTACTGACCTTTGGAAAGTAATTTCACTATCTACATGGACGAAATAATGTCCGTGTAAAGTAGGCATGCATGATGAAGTCAGGTATGCAATCAGCTTATTGACTGAAGCACACATTCCACTGGTATGTATACTGTTTTGACATTTTACTGTACCTGGCAACATTGGGATTTGAAAATAAGGGACATTTTCCGGCACAATCATCCATCCTTGGTCATTAAATCATATGACAACTACTTTCCATTGAAAGTAGCCATGGCTAGCCATGGATGGATGCATTATTACAACTAGCTCCAAAGTCTGCAGAAGTCGCCAGTTGATGTCATGCATCAATTTGCATATTCAGGATGTCGTCTCATATTAATTTACATAAAGCTTATTGGTTGTGTCCAGAGCCTTGACACAACTCTGTTAAGCCATGGCTCTGGTTGTGTCGATTGTGGGGGGTTAAAAACAATAATTGAATAGAATAATTCAATAGAAAAATCCTCAAAACATTTAAACAAATATGTGTGAGAGTACTGTAATGCAGCACGAATTCTCGCAGAAACGAGTTTCAGAGCGAGAGCGTCAGCGTAACGTCACCATTGAAACACTGCTAAGTTCCATCTCGAGCAGCATCCTCCTGCCTGGTCCATGGCCTGCCGCCTCACACACACTCTCACACACACATATGCGGTGCCGTTCTGGACACACACACGCTACGGCGCTGTATAATATATTTCTCACCTTTCCTCCGTGATCTGAATAGGTCACTAATGCTAAATCCAGCGAGAAAGTCGCCAAGTTGGCAAACGGCACCCACCAATAAGACGGCAAGGAAGAACAGGACGCTTCGCATTCTCGACTTCAAGTTCTTCTCTTGTTTTTGTGGCGGGTGCTGTTTGACTTAATGATTTCTGTCACTAGTGATGCAGCTAATGTTCTATACTGACCCCGCACTGTTTGTAGGAATTGACAAGTTACTGGCTCAACACATAGCCCACCTCTTCATTAGAGATCCCCTCTCAATCTTTGAGGAAAAAATACACCTGGATGATGAAAATGAGTCTGATCACTTTGAGGTAAGTGTGCCAGACTATCTTAAACATTTTTCATTGTAATAACTATTCCACTGGGTTACACAGCTGTACATTTACAACAGAATAATGATTTGGTTACACGTGTTGTTTATAGAACCTCCAGTCAACCAACTGGCAGACAATGAGGTTCAAACCCCCACCTCCAAACTCTGACATTGGCTGGAGAGTTGAGTTTAGACCCATGGAGGTAATTTATTTCAGAACTGCCAGTTTTTTGTTTCAGAATTGTGTTGTTAAAACATTACTATACCAACAATATTGTTCATATATTCCAGGTGCAGCTAACTGATTTTGAAAACTCTGCATATGTCGTCTTTGTTGTCCTGCTCACCAGAGTGATCTTGTCCTATAAACTGGACTTCCTAATCCCCTTGTCAAAGGTGAAGGCATTGACACATTTCACATGCTGATCTTTATGGTAGCCACGTGCGACTGGGTCATAGCATACATGACAGTTTTATAAGCATACGTTCATATTACAAACGCCAGCAGTTCACCGTTGCAAACTCCAAAGTCAGCATTGGCCATCCGAGGTCTCAGTATAACTATAGTCTGCATTCATGTGACCCTGTTGCCTACTGGATGTTGCCATCCTCACAATACATACTACACTAGCAGTAGAAGCTTCTGCTTCTGCTGCTAGTGTAGTAACTGCCGTCTTGCATGACAGCTCCAGTCTCTTGACAGCTATATGCAGTCGCAAGCTGTACAAATGTACATCTCGACGGCTAACGACTGGTTTAGCCTCAAAGTGGGCATGATTCACTAATTGCTAAGCTGGCGTAGCTTTCTTTGCCAAATAGGAAAATTACCAAAATCTGAAGCAATGTTAAAAAGTCTTGTGTCTTGCATTAGGTTGATGAAAACATGAAGGTTGCCCAGAAAAGAAATGCTGTCCAGGAAGGCATGTTTTACTTCCGAAAGGACATGTTCAAAGGTGGGCAAACAAACCTGCATCAGTGTAATGTATTGGTATGCAAGGAACTGGCTGACTTATTAGTCCTGCCCACGCGTAGGGTGCAACCCAGTGTTTGACGGCGCCACGTCTGCTGCTCAGAACGGCGTTGAGATTGACTGTGCTGGCGAAGAGTACACTCTGATGAGCATTGACACCATCATCAACGGAAAGGTGCTTGCGGACTTTACCGCTCCTACTTCCATCTATGTTCTAATTGCACATTGAAACCCCTCCAACCATTATTTACAAATCTTTCCCACAGGAAGGAGTGTTTCAGGGGCTTATTCCCATCCTCAACTGCTACCTGGAAAACATGGAAGTGGATGTGGACACAAGATGCACCATTCTGAATTACTTTAAGCTCATTAAGAAACGCGCCTCAGGTATGGTTGTTTATGGTTACTTTAAACCACAGTCGTATTTTCTCATGTGGTCATCATGTAAAATAAATTATATGCTCTCTCTTATGTCTTTGGAAACAGGTGAAGTGATGACAATGGCCAAGTGGATGAGGGAATTTGTTGCAAACCACCCCCAGTACAAGCAGGATAGCATTGTAACCGACAAAATCAACTACGACCTTGTTCACAAGTGTGACAGAATTGCGAAAGGAGAAGAAAAATGCCCAGAGCTCATTGGAGATCCTATCAATAGGTCCAAATGAGATTTCTGTCTGTCAAGCATCTGCACTGGCATGTAGTGAAATACCAAGTGTGTGTGTGTGTGTGTGTGTGTGTGTGTGTGTGTGGTTAAACATGGAGACTAAGCAAATCTAACTTTAAGAAAATATTCAGCATGTGTGCACTGTATGAAACGCATCTGCATCAAAGTTGTAAATAATGTATCAGATTTTTATGATTGCAAAATTATTTTAATATGGTAAGAACATGCAATAGCTATCAGATGTGTATATTTTTCCATCTGGTGATGAAGTTTCTGTGTGTTGGAATGTAAATGTAACAATTGTATGATAGGTGTTGTAATCTTATCTCTGTATATAAAGTACTGCCACTCTAAACTAACATGGGGGTGGGGGGGTTAACTGTTAAGAGCTTTCTTAGTATGAAGTAGCTGATTCATTTAAATTCTGTTTTGCATTGCTGTGCTAATGTAGTAGAACATTTTGAATGTAGTGTTACGTTGAACTGGACATGGGGAATGTTTGAAATTTTATACTGCTTCAAATTAAACTGTACAGCATTGATTAATGCTGGTTCATTTTTGGTGGAAAGGCTTGCTGATTTTGTACTTTCCTGGCAGTGTTAGCTGACTCATATTTTCCATTCCATACACTTTTTAGTGTGCTTTTTTTTTAAACTAGAATGGCAGTAAGCGGCTGCGCCTGTTATTGCATGTAAACAATGCCTATTAAAATATGATTGCATGGGCAAACAAAATAAAACGTATTCAATACTAATTTGTTTAAACACTCAGATTTAGACTACAGGGGAGTTACTCCGTTTAAACTCCACAAATGCACTCGCTATTGATTTGTCTCTCTCTAATTCCACACATCTTATGTTGAATATAAGTAGTTATTAGGCCTAATAGCCAATCCTACAATTACGTATGATATTTGAACACAAGAAATTGGGTGTTCCACTCTTGTATTGCCCTGTTTGTTTGTTTTTTAGCCACTAGATGGGGCTAATGGCCTGAATCTTTACGTAATAGTTTGGTAGACTGACATAATGACATCTGTCCTCATATCAGATAACGATTCTGCATTACTCATATTAGATAACGATTTTGCCTAATGCAATACTACCTGTAATATATGATCACAGGGATTATTCAATAATAAATTCACAAAAAGAAACCAAATGATTGAATATGTCACATCACATCAGGTTCAGTTTTGAATTGAAACTGATTCGTCTTAACGATTAAATGTCCCCCCAAAAGAGGAGTTCAAGCTGTCAATCTTAAATTTCAGGCATATTTCTACTTAAATTAAACCTACAAAAGTAAATGATTTACCAGATGCAGACATGGGGTGATAATGACTTTTATAAGAATAGATTGTTCTTATGCTGTAAATCTCTAGGTAGGCTATTACGATAACGAACCATCGAGTCACTTGTGAGTTTTAACGCTCATGCAAGGCAATTGGCCAGAGTCGACTTGTTCCTCCCACTACAGTATATATTCCATTGAGCGACAACAACGCACATTTGTGCAGACTCCGGGCAGCCAAGGTTACACGGCCGATCTCCAAAAGGTAAACAGATTGCTGGCAAATATGATTTGTCATTTTAATATCCGATTTGTGTTTCGTTTTAAACGATTATGAAGGAACCGCAAACTTTATGTTGTCTTACCTTAGCGCGATTGCAAACCGGACAGTTTATGTGTGATGCTGAATCGGTTACCACTACTTGTCTAATAGATCGCGAGCATAAGGCACCACTCCGCTTAAGTCGACATATATTGGATACGGCGTTTTCCCTTTTACTTGAGGTTACGATAGTACCCTGTTAAGTAGTGAAAAATATAGTCTAATGTTAAACATTGAACATGAAATCACTTCTGACCTAATTCTTTATATTTAACGGTATGGTGCAAACATTTTGTAAAGATGTAGGCTACTGTAATAAGATGTATTGGCTACAAAGTTATACAAACGTTTCAACATTTGCTACAGATCAAATACTTTGTAAAAGAAAACAGTTGCCCTTTTCCCCATAATGTTAGTCATATTATCCTAATACTTATACTAATGTTAGTCATATTATCCTAAAAATTGGGTGTCTAGTACTCTAATATGGCTCATTGTGCTCAGAATTTTCCCTTAAAATATATTTGAATATCATTTTACTATCTTCATTAAGCATTGACTCATGTTAAACTATATAGACCACTGGCAAATGTGGCTGGCTATAGCAATAAACAAATTTTTGGTAGCATTGCCCTAGATTTCCAAAATCCAGTTTGACCTGTAGTTGTGTATTCATAGTGATATTATCATGTTATTATAGATGATTTACTTTATTTGTACCTTTGTAAATTATTTATGTAAGTCACTCAAATACTTAAATATTTGATCAAATTAGCATAACATAATATTTCCTACTCCAGAATAAAATTACTATTGTATACATTCAATGACAAGTAAGTAAGTAAGTAAAATGTATTTATATAGCAAATTTCACAGATAAAAATCACAAAGTGCTTCACAACTGTAGAATAAAATACAACAATAGTAAATACATGACAGCACAT
>JAOEGT010073310.1:0-15857 GCA_025447795.1 Speoplatyrhinus poulsoni
GTAATCTTGCTCGCGTTTCTCTCTTTACGTGCTCTGAAGTACCGAAATATGGTACCGTTTGATTTAATCTCAATCGGCACTCGGTAGTACCGACGTAATTTGGTCGGTACTCTTAAAAGTACCGAGTTCGGTACCCAACCCTATCGCTAAGCCAATCAATGAAATCGGTTTAACCAATAATAACAAACAATTGATGTCACATGACAATAGTGTAACAACATTGTTTGGCATGATTCTGACAATAATATCATTGATTGTTTATTTCTGGGACAATTCTCGACCAACAAAAACAGTTATCGTGACAGGCCTACTACAGTACATACTGTATCCATAAAGGAGGCAGGAGTGGTTCAAATACCGTCTTTGCTATAATGGCCAGTTACAATGAGGGGGAAAACTATCTGCAGTGGAAAACTATGTACTTGGTACCAAAAGTGAATCAAGTCGGTACCATGCGATGGAACAGAACCCCTAGCTGCTGTACATTGTGTGAGTGGTGATTGAACTAGGCCAAGAACAACGCAGATGTCAGATGGAGAACACAGGTTAAAGAAGTAGAAGTACTCAGTATTTATTTGCGCCAGCTGTGCACACTAAACCAGCTGCTTAAGCTAATTACCTTCCCCATACCTATCTCTGGAGTTGTGCTAATTAGAATCATCTGGGTACATGGGTGGAATAAATATATGGTAAGTGCCTCTTTAAGAAGCTGTTTGTACTACTTATATAAATTTGATTGTGTATCTTTTTATGCTTCTTTCCATGTTCCGTGTCCTCCTCCTGTCCTCCTTGTTTGGAGGACTCGGGGAACTAGGAGGAGCAGTGGGTGTTATTAATGGCCTTTTGAAGAAGCACTGGCGGGCCAGATTGGTATTGATGAGCTGCTGCGCAGCACGGCATGCCTTCCAACGTCCCCTCCTTCAATAAGAAAACTTCAGGGCTGATGCACGGCCGGCTCTCGCATCAATGCAAATCATGCAGCAAACAGGCTTTATTGCCGGCCGGACATGGCAGAAGCGGCAGAACACTCTCGGCCCCCACAGAGCCTCATTCTGCTCTATATATGTATAGGGCTGATTGAAGTCGTGCCAGTGGAGCAGTGCTTTACAATACGTGATGATTTGCCCATGGAATTTGGTATAATGATTTAGGAAATGCCTTTTCAGCAGTGGACCTGCCTTATCAGCGTAAGATTAGAGTCAGGTTGCATACAGACCCATTCACGCAGAATTATAACCATTCACCCAGTAGGGCAAGATCAGTGCTTCATGCTTACCGCAATAATCCATGCTGAAATAAGACATTATTTCCACAGTGTTAATCCCGTAATATTTGACAGCCAAATTCATATTTAATGTAAAATACATTTTTATTTATATAATACGAAGGATGTAATTTGCATACTGTGGTATCCGTTCCACATGAAACACAGTAAGATGGAAGACATGTTTTAAGTGTGTTCTCACTACTTCCAACACAATATAATCAGTGTTCCTCGAGTGAGTGTAATTGTAAATGAGCATCCTTGTTATATCCTGTCAATCCAGCCGCAGCATACATCACAACGTGGAACACCTACCCCGTGGTGTTTGACACATTCTGAGTTGTGTTATTAGCGTTTCCTGCTAATGTTCTTGTTTGTCTTGCACTGCATTGACTTCAATTTGCCGCCGCCCTCACCACCCTTTACCATCTTTGCACATTCTCCCTATATGTGCCTGTCTGAGGGCCCTTCAACCCGCCCGTGATTCCTCTCTCGCTACCCTAATTTATCTCTCCTTCTATGGAATAAACTCTGTATAAGGAGGTTAGGGTTTTTTCTCCTTTTTCCATCAGGAACTATTTATGACGTGTCTGGTCTGTGGGCTATTAGTCAGGATAGTGGTGTTCACTGTAAAAGCAGGCAGGGGTGGGCAGCCATGCAGGGTCCATCTTTAGCCTAGCCTACACCCTCCACCATTAATCTCCCTCCAGGGCCTTTTCTGGCTGCCTGCGAGGGACATTATACAGCTGAGTTACACTCTCCGTTCTAGCACATGTGATCCAGCCCAAACTCTACTAATGGGATTCAATTAATCCCCCCAACCCCCCTCCCTATCTAGAATGTATTAGCCAACTGACTGGCCCCTTCAGGCATTTCTTAATAGCTTAAAGTCAATGCAAAACACGTTACTGGATTGTAGTAGAAATATAGTTGCTTCCCCTTCTTTTCAATTGTGTTTATTCAACAGGCTTGCATTGGTTCAAATCTGCTTTAACACATTCAAGAGAAGAAATGTATCAAGCTCAATTGTTAAAAGAAATGTGAGTAATGTACAGTAATGTTCAGTAGTATGGGAAAACGGTGTGGAAGATTAAATAGAAAAGCACCCTCAAGGCCCCTGACTTCAAAGCAGAACTCTGCAAATATCCGAGGCATAGTAGCCTCCGACAAGCCGGGGTCTTGTCTGGCAATTTACCACCCCTACCGTTTTTAAAGTGGAACATGATCCATTCTCTCACGCTTATTTATTTATACTTCTTTGTTCTCTTCCTGAGAGAGTTGTCAGCCACAGTAGCTCTGTGAAAGTTATTTCAGAGGCTTGCGTCCAAGCCTTGTCTGTGGTTGTTAATGTAACGCTGCATGGCAGCACATTGCTTGGGGACACTGCACAACCTGTGCAATCTCAGCCCATTAGCAAATTAGCTCTCTAAGAAGAGCTCCTACATGTTTCTATTGCACTTAAATTCTTATTATGGTTACATTTGTGATGTTGTGGTCCCACGCCCTGAATGTTCCCCGTTGTTGTCATGAACGTGAATAATACACCGGCACACTTGTTACATTCAAATTGACAGATTAATTTTCTTTGATTCATTTCTTTTAAGTAAGCATATCCAGCCCCCAGCACGCACACTCACGCACGCACACACACACACAACAGAGAACTGACGCAACACGCTAGGCTTTCCTAATTACATGGTCGTGGCCTCCCGCTGCCAGAGGAGCTCATTTGGGCACAGAGAGGAACGTGTCTGCTGAACGCAAAGGACCATGGGAAAGAGGAGTCTTAATGAGGGGGAATCAGTAGAACAAGTCTGATGGTGGCACTCCCTCCCTATGCTGGAAGGACTCGCTACTGGGTGGGGGGGTGCTCACCCACATAGCATATACATACCCTGGCATGGCATGGGCTCAAGCAGCAGCAGCCATCAGAAAAGAAGGCAATTAAGGAAGCATGGTCTGCTCACGCACCCGGAAACACACAGCCTGCTGGGGGGCGGGAAGAGGGGTGTTTGTTTGTCAGCAGGAATGGCAAAAGTGGCAGATTAAAATGAGCTGATGCGACAGAGAAAGAGGAAGTGGCTGGGTTGTTGATTGCGAACGGGGGCGAATGCAGCACGCTTGTTTCCTTCTTTCTTTCTCTTCTTCTTTCTCCAAACTTCAAAGCTCCTGCACAGAAGCGAAGGGTGCAGATGGTGCTTCCAAACAGAGGCCTAGTGGGGAGATGGGTGCATCACCGGTGGGTGGGGACATGTTTGGGACGAGACTGGCATTGAGTCAGGGGGCGCTGTGTCGCTGCCAACCCTTAATGTGATCACTGACGGAACAGGGGGCCAGGACCGCAATCAGCTTTGGCTAGTTGGATCAGAGACCATTATGCTCGTCCTTCATGCCGAGGCTAGACGTTGTTCACTGGATCCGTGACTGCGAGAGGGCTGTGCGGGAAGCCACATTTATTTACAGGATATTGTACTGCATTAAAGTAGCTTAATATGCAGCATGGCATTATACATGACTAACATAGCATCAAACTAAATATATAGCTGAGTAATGGCATCCTGATCAGAGATTGACATCTATCTCTATGTGTGGAAATCTGCGATCTTCTGGTCTTTGTTTTTTGTGTGTCACGCACGTGTGTGTGTGGCCTATTAAGCATTTGCATTGGTCTGAGATGTTGTTTTAATATGAGTAGTAGCATGAAGCCATATACACACAGTTTGTCCCTAAGTGAATAAAACAGGTAGACAATATTGGGATCAAGCCAGGAATTATTTTCTAAAGGAAAAAGCAAGTTGGAATAATGTATAAAACTTTTGACAAGCTCAGTTGATCCTATATTTTAAAGAAGAAATTGTACAATCTTGGGAGTTATATCAGAGTCCCCATTGCCCTTACATCTTAGCCAAGCGATATTTAAGACAGAAGCTTTGAGATATACCTCGCAGCAATACCTTGGAGAGCTTTAAAGACAAACCACATTACTTTTGAAGTCCGTTCTTTAACACACAGTGAACTGGTGTTGTGAACAGGAGAGTTAGTGTTCTGTGCAAGATGGATACATGCAATAGGAGAATGACTCATACAATGAATTCTTGAGCAATAATCAATAAGGGAAGAACGCATGGCCTATGGTAGAATGCAGCCAAAGGGGCAAACAATAATGCTGTCATCTGAGAATTTATCGCAATCCAACATATATCATTACAGAGGGCATCCTGGGAGTAATAATGCCTGATTGATCATCTGGTTTAAGTTAGTTGAAGCAGTGTGTCCTTTAAGAAAGAAGGAAATATTGCATCTCTAGATCATTTCACTCGACGGGACCACATGCAGAATGGAATAGTAATAATATATAATAGATGTGAGCTCTGGGGAGCTCTATGTATCTGGACAGTAGCGAGAAATCTCTTGGGAGGCTAAGGAGGGCAATAACCAAGCCAGAAGCTAGTATTGCAAGCAGCTGGCTCATAAGGTTTATGTTGAAGGAGATTCATACAGTAGGTCTAAAACATATATAAATACATGGTTTTGAATAGTCCCCCAAATCTGCATCTCTGAGTACACATCTTGGTGAGGAGTCTGTGAAACAGCATTGTGCTATTAGACACATTACATATTTTACTTGTACTTATTTATTTTTCTCTTTCATCTGCATTTGTGTGTTTAGCATCTGTATGTGCCCAGTGTGCATGTATTAAAGGTATAGTCAAGTCAAGTTTATTTATATACTGTAGTAATCACATACGGTCTCAAAGGGCTTTACAGCCTATATTTCACAATGGACAAACAACACCCCATTAACCTGTTCCTCCCCCTGGGCAAGGAACAACATCCTTTAAAAAACCCCATAGGAAAAAATGGAAGAAACCTTTGGGGGGCCACAAAGGCAGGAATCCACCCCTCCAGTAGTCAGCTATTGTAAGATACTTACTGTAATAATTTTTTTGTCAAATTCACCAAATATTTGTTCGCATTCCGCTAGCTTGCCATTCTCTGTGCGTGCTGAAAAAGTAATTTGCTTCCTCTACACAGCCTGGCTCCGTAAATGGAAAGTGTCAAACACCGCTCACCACAACAATGCCCTAGGCTTCACAATGCGTGTCTGTGTCAGGGTGGGGGTGGCAGTACTCAAAGGCACGGCTTCAAAAGGATTTAATAACTAACTTAAACTCACTTAAACAGACTAGATACGGACTGGCAACGAGACGAGAGCTTCACACGACAAACCATAAACGACAATGAACCGACAAGGACAAGCGACTAAACAGACTGAAATAGACAAACACAGGACAGGCCACTGGGTCGGGGTAAAGGAGAAGCAGGTGAAACTAATGCACAATCAACACGGGGCAGGCAGGCACAGGATGGAACAGACCAACTGAACACAGGGACACCGACGGACTTGGGAAGACAGCAGACAGGAGATAAGGTGCACCAAACAAGCCAGAACTACAGAATAAAACAGGAAATGATGGGGAATAACCAAACACAAGACAGAACAGACAGAACAGGGAGACAAACGCAAACAGACCGCTACAGGACAAACAGACCGCTACAGGACAAACAGACATGGTTTGACCGTAGGCAGAGAAAAGAAAGGAATCAGACAGAAACAAAAACAGACATAGTAACGGGGGATGGACCGTGACAGTCAATGTGTGAAGAGGAACTTCTGAGGGAGTTTGTTTTGATTTTAGCTCAAAGTTAGCAAGCATTCTCCACTAACCCGGTCTTTAAGACAATAAAACTTTGTTTCTTGAAAAGTTAACTACAACTGTGTGTGTGTGTGTGTGTGTGTGTGTGTGTGTGTGTGTGTATACGTGCGTGTGCGCGTGTGTGTGTGTGTGTGTTTGTGATGTACGTGTGTGTGTGTATATCCTTTCAATATAATATGTAAAATGTATTGTTCACAATCTCTACCGTGAATTTCCCGGAGAGCTGTCAGTGTATAGATCTCCCTGAGTACTACTCCAGTTTGTTAAAGGGAGGCAGTAAGACACTAAATCAATGGCATTGTCTACATATTGGCCCACTCAGAGACCGGACAAGGTTAAAAGCTTTGAGGTGTGTACTCTAGACCATCATGTTTATTATACGTCTGGGAGCGGTTCCAAAATGCATTGGCAACGGGTTGCCAATGAAGTCTACTTTGCTCCTTGGGGTATGAGAATTGTGTAACCAGAAAAAACAGTTGGAGGCCTGGCCAAGTGTAGGAATACGGACAGAGATGACGAACCATTCCCTGGGGAGGAGAGCCGTTGCTGGATGTCTGTGTGAAGGACAGATTACTGCAGGAGGCATTTGATCATGCGTGGATGCTCATATCGGCGCTCATTGGGTGGGGAGCCGAGGTGCGGGGTATTTTTAGTTCAATGCCCACAATGCAAGCTCCTGGGAAGCAATAGCTACAGATCAAGGGACTGTTGTACATGTTGTTATCCACGGAGAAGAGCTGTGATGTTCTGTAAATTACTGTAGCTCCTCCAACATTGTTTGTCTCTTTTAACACAGTGCCGCTATTTAGCAGTGGGGCTTCTGCTCCTCTCGCTGGAAATTAAACTGTATTTTTAAACAGTGGAGAGTACTCCTGCACTAAGTACACAGAGCGGATAATAACAATAATAAGCATGTTACAGGATACAGCCAAGAATGTACGGTATTTGTGTTCATTCCATACCAGGTGACACATCATTACTATCTAGGGAACATTTCCGAAAATATATACTACATGAAAAAAGGCTTCTGAGAGAGAGTTCTCAGGTGCTCCTTTGCTAAAGAGGGAGGTATAATTCAGTGTTTTATTTACGGCAGGTGGGTTTTAAAAGCCTGTTGTTTGTGGGAGCTGAGGGGCGGCGGGGCCCACACAGCGTCAGGGCCGGGTCACCTTGACAGGCTGCGAGCCGTGCTAACTATTCCCCTCCACTCGCTGGCAGTGCTCCGGCGGCACGCCACTCTTCCACCACTGTCCATCATTTCCACATGCGTGAGTGACCTGCGGCTACTGTCGTCCCAGAGCCGCGGGCTAATTGGACCAAATGACAGTAGATTCTGAGGGAATAGAAAAAGATCACAGTCTGGCCGCAACTGAGCCCGGAGCATGGCTCCGCCATTATATCTAATTTAGCTTTTACCTAGAAGGATTCTTGGGGATTTGATGTATTAAGGCATTTATAGTTGGCCTGTGGTGATGTCACATCGATCCCAGTGTTCTTTTCCTAACGGTTATAATACAATCCATTTCCTTGGCCAGTTTTCCTCTGGTACAGCTCTGTGTAACAAGACAAAGACATTAGCCAATAGATTGAAGTTCTTCTCTGTCTGCCAGCCTGGGTAACCCTGCTCCCTGCCCTGTGTGTTGTAGCTGGGTGCACATTCGACGAGGACTCGGACCCGAGCCTATGCGAGTACCGTCAGGGTCAGGAGGATGACTTTGACTGGCAGCTGATCAGAACCTACAACTGGCCACAGTCTACGCCTGACCTTCTGCGAGGTAGGAATCAGAAACAGACTGCAGACAACTGCTGCACAATGTTGTGTATCCTGAAGGTGTCATAACTGGAAACTAAATATCGGCATGTTTATTTCAAGTTTTTTTTTAAACATTTGCATTATACTGTATTTATTACAATCAACCAAACAGTGTTTGTTGAGATAGCGTAATGTTAGTACAACAAAGATAATGAACACACTACAGTAGGAGGGTGCGTTTAGACTTGTGTATTACGAGTACAATATGCATGTAATCTTTAGTTCTTGTAATCCTTGTAGTCCAATGACATCATTATTATTTGGGGAGAAGCATGGAAGCAAAGGGAGCTAAAGCAAATTTAAGAATTGGATTTGGTCTTTGCTAAAGGGTCACAGCTTGGCCGGGCCCCCAGCAACACTTAACATCCCTTGGTTCCTATGGGAGGGTGAAATAAAAGTCTAGAACTGTCTGTTCAGTTGGCCCACACACTTTTTCAGTGCCAACTCTACATACTTTGGAAGGCAAATTCAGTTGTATTATTTAAATATTATCGCTAAAAGCATATTTTATAGACTTAAAGCTCTATTAGACAGCAGTGGTGGTCTGCATAGCTAGAGAATATGCAGTAAGTACTTACTGTATTTTCTCGAGCTAGGCAGCGTTTAGCCCTTTACAGACAGATGTCTGATAACTGTGATATTTCAATTTGAGTGCTTGCACACATACTTGATGTTTACAGGAATTGGTTATAATCTAGACGTTCTATTACATTTTATAATGTAAAATGTAAGCAAAGCTCATTTCAGTAGTCTTGTCTTGCCTACTCTTGTCTTTGGATAAATGTGCGTGCGAGGCGAGCTGTCATCGCGCCTTCACAGTCATCTCAACTTTACCAATAAGGCTTCAGTGGAGAGCAAATTGCCTAAAGCCTTTTTTCTCCAAAATACCACCACACTTAGCAACAGATTTTTCATCAACTGTCGATGACTTGCAATTAAACTGACTGAGAACAAGATGTTTTCATCCTTCTTTGCATACAGCATCAGAGAGCTGATAACAGCATATCATAAGTGCATAAATGAGACATGTGGACTGTTTCTTCCATCCATCACTAAGACCACTCGGTTTCTATCTTTGCTAAACAGCATAGAGCAACGGTAGGATATCTGCTGACTATAGGCTAAATATGGAATGCCACAGCCAACTGTAGCTGTTAATTGAATCTATGTCCTATGTGTTGGATATTTGAGTATATATTTATATATATATATATAGTATAGTTTTTACTTACCAGTAAACAAAATGGTATGGCATCGATAAGTATATGGTATTACAGTTATCATTAGTTTGTAACATTTCAGTATGTACTGGCTAATAATTGATCATTCTTTTAAACAAATTGCAATTGTTTTAGCACACTGTTGCCTTCTCTCCAAAACATGTATGGATTGTTTCATTCAAGTATTCACATGCACACAGGCCATTTCATTGTCAAACTCTGTACCATGAAACTCATTAAAGTAATATGGATTTTTGTGACATCTGCTAAATTGGTATATTGCCTGTCAGGTGAAACTTGGACTATACTAATGAATGGGGAGTTTCTCAAATCTTACATCAACCAATCACACATTATGTCATGTTAGCTGACAGACCTGCTATTAATGAGTATGGATTTTCCCTAACAGTATATATAGAGCTTGAACACAACAGAATCTTTATTATTTATGAACATGAAGGAACCTGGTCAGGTAGCCATAATTATGGGCAGCTGCCTGCTCGAGGATGAGGAAGGGGATCCATGTTGGTGTAATGAGGGGAAGACAGCAGAACAGAGCGAGAGATACATCAGTACTGTCCCAGTTTAAATACGGGCCACAATTGTGGTCTACGTAATATACCTTGGCATTACAACTGGCCGAGTGTATTCTCATGTAAACTGTGCTACAGTACAATGTCTTC
This sequence comes from Speoplatyrhinus poulsoni, assembly GCA_025447795.1. Taxonomy (NCBI): domain Eukaryota; kingdom Metazoa; phylum Chordata; class Actinopteri; order Percopsiformes; family Amblyopsidae; genus Speoplatyrhinus; species Speoplatyrhinus poulsoni. The sequence goes on from JAOEGT010073310.1 coordinate 9,699, forward strand.
AAGAAGCCTTTTTCACATGTATGGCGTGCGTAAATATAAAAATGCAATGCAATATTTTATCACATTGTCCTGTGTTGTGGAACACAGGAGAATATGGATTTGCTAGTTTAGACTCCTTAATTTAGCCTAATATTTATTTATTCCACACAGGATCAAAGGTGTGTTTGCTTACCGGGTTCATTATACCAACCCCAGGATTTAGGATACATTGCCTATACACATTTTCATCATTGATTTAAGTCAGCATCGTACCAACTTCCAATCTCAGTATCGTATCGGTGCCATCCCTATTGGTGAATTGTGGCTTCAGATAAAGACACTTAGAGTTTCCATTCCCTTAATTATGCATGTCGCAATAGTGTTGTACAGACCTGGGTCCTGGTAGCAGTGTAGCCTTTATAGCACAAACACAGTGCTTCTGCTCAATATGATTTAGCCAAGGCATCTTATACTAAAGCAAACAATTATTTATTCTATACTTGTTCCTGTTTTCTATCGCCTATTTAATGCTATCTTGCACTTGTGTGGCTACTGTATGATCTGTAGCACCCTGCTTGTAACACTGGCCTACTACTATACAGACACTATATGCTATTGGCTACAATAAGAACATGCACATAACTAACATGAATAAATATGAAACTACAATGATAAAGACACGAGTGATATTTCCAAATGTATTGAAGTGCATAACAAGCTGTATCTACCATTTGTGATCTCTCTTTAGTTAGTGTAGCACTAACTATGGCTACTAGTTAGCTGACATTACCTTAATAAATAAAGGTACATATGTGTAAAGCAGTTTATATCTATGACCCAGTTTGAATTTGATAGTTTTCACAAATATTCTCCATAGGAAACTGAAAATAATAATGTAGCAGTATTTCAGTTATAGCAATACAGTAGAATTAAAGTGAAGTAAATCATGAATGTCAGAAACTTGCTAACTAATGTACATGAGACACACGGTAAAATACAGGACAATGCATTACAGTATATGTATACAGTAGGGATGCACATTTGAAATAGATGATACCTTGTTGTTTGTGAAGTGTCAGATTGAGCCAAATTATTTTTAAGAATGTCGTCATCTCAGTGGGTATTTGGTATTTAGCATGAAGCTCTTAAAAAAGCAAAATATCTATTGCTTTATTGTGCTCTAAAAGTGTAATTGTTTAGGATTACCACCATGGCTGCAGCGCTTGTTGAAGGCTGGCAAAGTACAAAGTAAAGTTAGCCTATTCTTTGCTACTGTAAGCCCCTGTCCAATTGCAGACGTCTTATCCATTGGAGTGTCATATTTTTTCCCAAAGCCAAAAAACTGATATTGAATATGGATTAAGTCTGATTGCTTTCACGTGAATAGTAAAAACATGCAATGTTTAGCACATTCACAAAACACACTCGGTTACACACACATTGCATGATCGAAATAAAGATACGGCACGCACTATTATTTCCACCATATTTAGCTTAATAATGGCATGAATTCCACGTCCTTATGACATCAAGTTGTTGCCCAAATTCATTTTTGGTTAATGTATTTCAGAAAAAAAAAGAGAAACAAGCTACAGAACACCATCATATCTTGCTGTTTGATGACATTATTTGATTATACAGCCGCAGAAAAAATGAAGCGACCACTGCACATAGTTTATAATGCAATATACTGTATGTAATGTAGTATAATTGTACTGTAAATGTAAAACATAACATTAATAGAACAATTCTATAAATATAGATCTAAATATACATACATTACATTTAAATAGAAAATTAACGTGTGAATAGTAAAAAATCTCATTCAGCAGTGGTCTCTTCATTTTTTCAACGGCTGTATTTTCGGTTCATTGTGGCAGTCACTTCAATTAACGTATTTGTTCAGAAAAATACTGTAACTGTACACTAGGGTTGGACCGATAGGCAATGCCATCCACAGACATCACGATGTTGAGCAGGCATCGTGATTTAAAACGTTTAAAAATATGTGGTCAAAAAGTGGCAAAGCAGCGTTCAGACAAAGTTTTAAATATCTACTGAAACAATACGGTCTCTGAAATGCTGTGATCAGCATAATCACCTGTACTTCTCTTCCACTCTCTCAAACACACACGCACGCGTAGTCTTGCGCAACACTCATTCCCTGGCTGTCAGTAATGTATTGGTAATGTAATGTAATGTAATCTATCACATATCCCTCTTAGCCTACATCTGGCAATGCAATCAATGTCTTATGCTAACGTATTGCTAACAAAATGGCTATATTTTACTGGTTGTGCTGACTCATTCACTTTGCTGTAGCCTTCCTGTCATGATACAGTGAGTTGGTTGTTCGCTTTCCTGTGTTCACCACCGTTGTCTGTAAATATATGCACAAATTATGAGCACGAATCCTGCACACCACTTCAGAAGTGTCTGTCCTCCTCATTCATTAGGTAAGTAGGATACTTCCAGATAGGCGAAGTGGTCAATTTTTTACCGACTATGTTTGCGGACGCCGTAATTACAGATGAGATTGCTATTTTACTGAGAAAGTAACGAAGACCGAGTGAGTAGAGGATGATGGGCATAACATATAATATGTAGGCCTATATTCATTTATAAATTACAACTTTAGTTTTATATACAGTATAGTCATTTCTTTTTTGTTTAAATTGTATTTATTTAGGCTTAACAAAGTTTCAAACAATACCTTGCGTGTGCACACCCCCTTCCCGCGGACGAGGGCATCACAATGTTTTACTGTAGGCATCGCCCAACCCTCCTGTCCACACAATAAAATATAACATAATCGATTAATTGATTGATCATTAATTTGTATGATGATTGATGAAAATGTTAGTATACCATGTGTGTGAATGTGTGTGTGTGAATTCAGTGTGTCGGGTTAGATGACCTTATGCTTGTGGCATAAGAGCAGTTATATGACACCTCAACAAGAAGAGCAAGCAATCTCCAACATGGTCGTAGCAAACATTGTCATTACACTGAGAGATTCAGAGTTCAACCTTAGAGGACAATGGTGTCTTTCGAAATATCAACTCTGTCGGCATCTCTAGAAAGTGCTGAAAAATCCAGAAACAACTTTACATACTTTTTAAGAGAGAAACTGTGACATACAGTAGCTGGATGTAGTAATGTACAGTATGTAGTCAAATTAGTGGTGTGCACTATACTTATTATGTTATGGGTTTTCCTTCATTATGACCTTCACAATATAATTATTAAGGCTGTATAAATAAGATTCAGAGACCACAGCACACAGACAATTTTTCTTTGCTGTACCTGTATGATTTTGCAGTGATATGATTCTAAACCAATTTTATATTATGTTTATTGTAGAATAATGGAGTTAGGAGGAAGTTAAATTCTATACACCCTTGTGTTTGTGTGTTTGAGGCTGGTTTTATGGCCTGAAATGTTATAGATCACCGAGTCACGGTGAAATGTGCCAGGCCAACACAGGGGCATTATCATTGTGTGCTGCAATATCTGAGAATGATGCGAGTACACATATTCCCAATATTGACACATACAACACCCAGAAACTCCTGCCATTTTTGAAAACCCTTTACAGAGATCATATCTCTGAAAATAGTTATTAGGCATCCTTACTCTTACTTTTTTTAATCGCATGTAGGTGACATGACTGACAACACATTTTGACCACAATTGTTAAAACAATGCCAAGCAGTTTTTAATGTGGATGGCATTGCTTATATTTGAGACAATACATTCATTTTAATGCATGAGGTAAATTTTGAAAGAGCAGAAGTATGGTGTTGTGATATAATACTTACTGTAAGCTCTTTTGAAAAAAGCCCCTACAGCTTGGAGAATGTTATCACTGTTTGAAGAAATTAGCCAAGGCAATTGAACAAACATCTGAAGCACACAAAAATAAACCTTACAAACCGCACATTGTCGCAGAGTTCTGCACACATTCACATTCTATAAAGACAGACATCATATTCCATGCACACAAGAAAGCTCAAGAATAGGAGATTGCATTGTTTCACCATCAACAGGAATAACAAACCTATTCTATACTGTTGTTTGGTACAATTTAAATAATTCTAATAATAATAGGTCTAGTGCAGTCATACATCTCATATATATATATATATTTTTTTTTTTGATATACAGATATATCATGGCAAACATAACAAATTATTGTTTACATAGGGTTCATGCATATTCCACATGGTCATTTCCTCCTGCATGTGGATTGTTTGAAGTCCCCTATTTCCCCTAGATGCATTTCTAGAAATGTTTACAGCAATTTGGTTTGGTGGTTTAAAATCCAATTTTCCAGCGACAGCCTATGGTACATTGTATGTGTGTAGGTCATAAGGGGGGAAATTGCGGTAGTATTGCACTCTACTGGTAGTATAAAGACAACACGTCATACCTAGAATATGCTTGAAATATTCTGGCATATACCGTGTGTATGAAAGAGGATATTGTATACATGGTGATGATATATAGCTAATAGTGCTCCATGCATGTAGGGGTGAAAAACTACTGTACCGACCATCAATCATTTTCAGACTACGAAACATTTACTATAATTTAATTTAGAATATAATTTATGCCTATGGGGTCACCAGATTTATCAATGAGTTAGTCCCGAGCAGTCAAATTACCTGCAGCACATTACCCATCATGCAGCACGTCACTTGTTGTTTTATTAGATTCAGAGGTCCCTCTTAAATCTGTGCTGACATTTTAAGTGCTCAGTAATAAAACGCTGCACGCTATTCTTGTAAATTAAGGTGCGAGCTACACATTTTTCACAAGCGTTGCTAAGTGCTGACGCTGCTGTAATGCGGTGCTCGTACGGGTAAATGGTGGAGACACTAGAAACAGCCACTGTGGGTCTATAGACAGTACACGTATGCAGAAATGATTCGCTGGTATCAAGCACTTGTTCCGCCGCTGCAGGCACACTTCTCCGGAGGACGGCCGGGTGTGTTAGCAAACTTCCAGGGATTGGTAGAGTGCCATGGGTCACTGCTCATTGCATTTCCTGGTTCTCCGTCGGGGCTGGCGGTGCAACGTAGAGGGGTAGGGGGCTTTGTCTCTCTCTCTCTCTCTCTCTCTCTCTTGCTCCTGCCCACTAAACGAACTCACGCATGGCCGATTCTGTTCCAGACACCTTTGTACAGAAGCAGACGGAGAAGAAAAAGAAATCTGTTTCAAAAAGTAAAAGTAGCAATTGTTAAGACTGGTAGAGAATCTTAATGGTGGTTCTTTTACTTTCTAAACAGATTGGGAAATCAATATTAAACATAGGCGACAACAACCATTTGTCATCTCTTACTCCCAGAAGTTGCATTCTGAAACTACTGTTTGTGAAAAGACTACTTCACTACTGTGAAAAATGATTACTAAATAGTACATCATTTCCAATGGGAAAATGTACAACTTTGAAACTGGCAATTTAGTTAGTCTGTAGTCTCGCAGAGCCAGCCTTTACATACATAGTCTGGGACACAGCGCTGGCTGTGTATCTCAATGACCAAGTTGAATGTTAAACTTTCAATGAGGAATTCGTTGGAAAACTAAAAAAACAGGCTAATTACAGGTCTAGTAAAGCTGTAAAATTAGTAGGCTATGGTTACTGTTAAAAATAAATGTTTAATTTTAAATTAGTAAATAAAGCATTAGCCAGTGGAAATCGACAGTATCACTGCCCGAAAGTCCGAGAATCCTGTGTCGAGCTTACAAGGGGTATATGTATCAGACCTTTAACACAGAGTTGCTTATGTGACGTAGCGCTAATGGACGGAAGAGGCTGAGACTAGTTAGTCTGTAGTCTTGCAGAGCCGACCTTTACTTGTGTCAATTCTGGGACACAGCCTTGGCTAACTGCGTCTAGACCCGCCTATTTTGATTGACACGTGCGACGACCAACTACGGTAACTCCAAAATTGGACATTAAACAGAAACTTAACAACATGAGTGTGGCAGCTTGCAGATCTTGCAATCTGTATTATATGATTACTGCTTAAAATAAACAAAAAGACTGACATTAGTAAATAAAGCCCTGCACTAGTGTCAGACATTTGATTGACAATGTTAACATCCCTGTAAGCATGTGAGCACTTCCAGATAGTGCTCACATGCTTACAGGGGTATATGTATCAGTCCTTTAGC
>JAOEGT010073321.1:0-31628 GCA_025447795.1 Speoplatyrhinus poulsoni
TAATATAGTTATGACACACTGTCCCCTATCTCTACACGCACAAACACACACACTCCTGCACACACACACACACACACACACACACACAAACACACACACAACACACACCACAGTCTCCTGCACTCACACAACACAGTCTCATACACATACACACACACACAATACAGTCTCCTGCACACACACAACAGTTTCCTGCACACACACACAAACACGCACACACACACACACACAATACAGTCTCCTGTACACACACTGTTTCCTGCACATATACAGTACGCGCACACACACAGTCTCCCCCACACACAAACACACACACGACACAATGCAGTCTCCTGCACATACATGCACTACTGTATGCACATACACATACAGTACCCCCCCCCCCCCCCACCCCCACCCCCCCATATCCCCCAAGTAAATCCTCTTAATTCCTCTTATTGGTCAGGGCTAAGCCGAGTGTAAACCTATGCTTCTGTGTGTTTGTGTATGTCAGTCTGTCAGTATTACTGGTTGCTATCCAAGTGAGAGCTGTCAAGCTGAGAGAAGCCAGGCTCTCCAAAGCACCATTATGAGCAGTGTCAACAGGCCACACAATTACAACATGTTGTAATACAAACTGGGGTCCAGAGAGAGTCACAGGACCTGGTTTGCAATGAAACGATTACCCGGTGGGTCGTCATCCTGTGGAGGGGGGGGGGTGTATGTAGGATGAAACAAATGAAAAGCAAAGCATGTCCTTCTCACATCCGAGTGATACCTTCTGGCCACACAGTACGCTGACGTACGATGACTTGACTCTAAACGGCATGCCTTATATTTATGCCTCCGCCCCTTAATTGTAGGGTTTCCTCCCCACCTGCCTGTCTGCGTTTGCTAACTGCCAGCTCTGCGGCTGACCGTGAACAACCGGGGATGTCCAGTCCTGTCAGCTGGAAGAGGGAAGCCCACATTCGTGCTCCGCTTTAGACGGAGAGCAAACTACTCTACATGTCAGCTCTGCCAGGCCGTGGCCGCGTGCTTTCAGACAGATAGTAAATACACTCTATTTATCTGGCATTAACACGTCTGTCAGTCCAACTTAAAAAGAAGCAGCGAGAGGTGGAAACACATTCCAGAGCCCACTTCTGTTAAACTGCAGTATCGGGTTAGCGGAACGCATCCCAAATCCCCAGCTCTGAAAACCATACATTTGGCATGGCTTGACTTTGATTAAGCAATCCACAGTATGACTTTGGTTCAAATGAGAGGTTAGGAGAAGAAGGGGAAGAAATAGCAAAGAAAACAGCACTGGTATAAAATAACAGAGCCGTGGCACTAGGAGCGCTTGTCAATCACGGGGAAGCAGAGAGAACGGCTCTTAAATGTGTGTGTGAGATGATGCTCTTAGCATGCCCTGCAATTACTGTCCCTCTCCAGCACTGCGTTCTCTTCTGGACCAGCCAGGGTGCTTCCACACCAGAAAGACTGTTGGAGGAATGGGCGTCTGCACGCGCGTGTGTAAAGAACTAATATTATGAATGAGTAATAGTTGTATACGTACCACCACCATGAATGTAGGAACCCTGGGGGTTCCCCCAATGTAATGTTCTTCTCCCATCGGATCTACAGGGGTGAGAGAGAGAGAGAGAGAGAGAGAGAGAGAGAGAGAGAGAGAGAGAGAGAGAGAGATGTCAATAAGAGCAAGACACGTTGACAGCCAGACAGAGTTGAGCAAACAGACAGACAGACAGACAGACAGACAGACAGAAACAGACAGACGATCAGACAGACAGACAGACAGACAGCTATACATATATACAGACAGAGAGACAGAGAGACAGACAGACGTACATATAGATAGACAGGGCTGATCAGACAAACATACAGACAGCTATACATATATACAGACAAACAGACAGACATACATATACAGACAGACAGCCAGACAGACAGACACACAGACAGAGCTGATCAGACACTGTGACCATCTCCAGGCAAGCAGCAGAGCTCTCCAGTGCCTTCACAGAGCCACACTGTGGCTGCCTGTGTCTGGACACTGAGATAAGATCAAGACTGATAGAGAGACCTCTGTGTGCTGCACACACTCCCTACGCCACGCGCGCACACACACACACACACACACACACACACACACACACGCACGCACGCACACACACACACACACAGCACACACACACACACACACGCACACACACAGCACACGCACACAGCACAACAAAAATTCCATTCAATTAATTTCCTAAAGATTTCCAGTACAGTGTGTGCGTGCGTGTGTGTTGTGTTGTGTTGTGTGTTGTGTTGTACTGTACGTCGGTGTGGGTCTGTTGATACTGCTAAAGAGCAGAGTGGCGCACTGTGCAGGTGAGCATAGAGTGGCTATAAGTACTCTGGGGATATGCTGTGCACCATTGAATGCATGTGCGTATGTGCGCAGAGGGAGGTACAGAGGCTAATTGAAGCAGCAGAGTCCAGGTTATAGCGTTCTCATTAGATGGCACTGCGCAGGTGTGTGTTCCTTGGCATTCCCGCTGAGGATAAAAGTCCTTTCACTATTGAAGTAAGTGTGTGTGTGGGATGGGGGTATAGGAGGATGATAAGGAGGAGAAAATAATGAAGAGGCAGTAAACAGTGTGGAAAGAGGGAGGAGGACAGAAACACAGAAAGATTGAGGAGTAAAATAAAGGTGGCCAGTCATTGTTTTACAGTGAAAATATGGGTGACTGCTATTTATGCTTACTAACTACTTAACTACTATACAAAACTATTTTAAACTACTTTTAATTGCTCTTATATAAAATCAGTTATCACCCAAAGTTGGTTATCAAGTAATTAATCAAAATAAAATAAAACTGCTTGGGGGATCACAAACCATAACACACCACTGTACTCCAAGCAAAGAGAGAAAACAAAGAGGTGTTCATAAAACCATGCACGTTTTGAGCCAAGCCTTGAGATTGACAGGTGAATATTAACAAAGTAATTGAATGTTGAGTGATGTAGATGGGAGGAAAGGATGATGATTGATTGTGGTGCTTTAGCTCGGATGATGACCATGAGTGTCCAGAGATCCTAATGTAAGGCCTAACATTGGAACTATAGCGGGGGAAACAGTTTTTTACAGCAACTCTGACTACACAACATACAAGTAAGCAAGTACTGTAAAGTAGCAGTGCAAAACATCACATTGTGTGTGCAATTTCGTTTTTGAAATTGAAAGTAGCAAATTGATCTCTGCATGAATGCCTTGTGGATATGAAACATTTGTTTGTGCTTGTGTTTTAATTCCTGCTCTGTGTATATATATATTTATGTTTAAGTTGTTATATATGTTGTTTTAAATCCTGTGGTTGAGTGGTTGTGTGGTTATGTGTGTGTGTGTGAGTTCCTCTGGCTGCCTGCGACCCAGAACTTAACCTCTTTCCAGCAGCTCACAAATAACATCTCGAATAGAAGAGGGTTCGGCAAGGGTTCTGCAATCAGCTAGACTCTCCTCAACCAGGCTACTTAATCTCCCTGCTCCCCCATCTCTCCTTTATATTTCAGTTCTGCTCTCCTGGCTAGTGCCAGAAAAGCAGTCGTCTGGCCGGGACAATACCTGCCTGAACACTGAGCAAAGGGAATCATCCTGACTGTGGTTGAATGAAACATGTAACCTTTCAAAACAATCAGATCGTGAATTATTCCGGAATCAAGTGCATAATTGTTAAAGATTTCAATTCATGGCATTTCACTACCTGAATGAAGCTCCTGAAGAGTAGAAACATTTTCAAGATTACCCCAGAGGTCTAGAAGCATTCTGCCTGCTGATTGGCAGAGCGTCAACAGAAGTCTTCTGAAACTAATTCACACTAAGCAGGCTGTAATAGATGCACAATTTGGATATACCAAAGTAGAGAGGAAGAAGACATTTGTATATGGCTCATGTATGATGTCTGTTTTTCTATGTAACCCAAATTGGCATATTTTGCTGTATACAATTAGTAAGAATGTAGTACTCATACTGTAGTAGCCTAATAATCCAGAGCATTGACAAATACTTAAAATGTGTTTTTTAAAACATTAAAATAAAAGCTAGTCATGCTAGTGGGGCTTTCATATTTCACCATAGGCTGCCTCTAGCACAGGTGTGATAGGCCAATCAAATTGCTTATTTTTTCTCTGCACTACGTAGCAACCACACATTTCTGTGCGTCATCTGCGGCACGTGTCACAGTTAGAATTTTAAAGGATGGCACGGCATAAACTCTGACCCTACGCGGGTAAAGCAGTATGTGACTATGCACTGAGCATAATGGTCGATAGATAAAGGACGTCAATATTACAGTTGAACGATATGCACCTGCTTCAGCCTGCCAAATATAAACGAACAAGTTTGCTTTGTGTTAAGGAGTGTATTAAGCAGCGATAGATACATAAAATAGCGTAGAGAGTTGTATTAAAGGAGCAGGCCGTAACACTGGACCATTAGCAGGAAGGAGGTCCATTAAGGACAGGGCTGAATGCATTAGAGAGGTTACATTTTCAACAGGTCACACTAATATGTAGTAGTACTTGGCTACATTTGGAAAGAGTTTGGCATTTGAGGTTCACTTAATTTATAGCAAGCAGGATATATCCATCATAGTTAACATATTATATCTATTTCAATATATCTATTTTATTACATATAAACATATATATTTTATAAGATTTTTGTAAAAAGTAATAATAAAACCCAAGAAATGCTTTGTTGTAATTGTGAAAATGATTCAAATGAACCTACTTTGGCTATCTATTGCTACTTTTTATAGTAATTGTCAGATACTGAATAATATGATGGGACACAAAGTCAGGATTACCCGACATTTCCTTGACCCCCGGGAAACCCATAATGGGAATTCCATCCCTGGCCATACAATAGAGAGGAATCCCATTCATCCAATGGCCACAGGAAGCCAATGTGAAAGCACTTCTTACCTCTGACAGGAAGGTCTGTGCTGATTTCTGTGCTCCGACGTGCAGCAAATACTCGTACACATATAAAGCTAACCTGAAAAACAGTCAGAAGAAAGAAAGAGGAGATAAACGCCTTTGCTGATAATATTCATTACACCTCTTTTCAAAATATCCACTTTGTCTTCAAATGTCATAATGTCTCTATTTTACCTCACAGAAAACAGGTAACTGTTCTTGGTTGGGTTGTGTTGACCGTAACGAAACATCACACAATAGTAAAACAATTAAATATACTGAACACAACAGTACATAAACACAACAGGTTTAATGTCAGAATTGTTACAAATCCTCAGGATTTTCTACACACAAGTACAGGGATTTCCGCTTGTTGGTTCCATGCTCTCCCTAGTTTACATTGCTAAGTACATTGTTCCACCGAGACAGACTGCAAAGCATTTGGAAATGTGAGTGTCTCAACAATTTCAGGAATCTCTCTTATCTTACTCCACATGCTGTTTTCTAGCAATATCACTGCACAATCCAGGGTGTTATGGAATATATAGGCATGATTAAACGTGTTTTACGTGACTGACTGCACCCTGCCTGCTCCTAGAAATCTGAATCTTAGTGGGGAACTGCAAACATATACAACTGGAAGAGAATGTTCACTTTGTCACTTGAGAAGAAGATTGGATAAACAAGGTTTAACTGTTCATAGATTAAACACACTATGGAGTGTGATGTAGGCTCTCTCTCTTTCTGCAGTACAGTTATAAGCTAAAGAGCTATGGTGGCACTCAGCCATGTCCCTGTGGTTTCAGGAACTCCTAGAGGCTGAAACCAAAACAATGCAGATACTGAGAAAAACAAGAGAAGGGGGAATTTGAAAAAAATCTCATATAACTGGGGTTGCATAAGAGTTATTTTTGGGTCTGTGACACTACTATTATTATTAAGCTACTCCCGAATCCATGTAAGGACACATGATGATACTGAATGAATCAATAATAAAGGCAGGCCAGAGTGGAAGAGCCAGAACCTTCATCATTCAAGACATATCACAGAGTTTCATTGTAATGTCTTGACAACCATCTGCAAAAACTAAATTATCACCAGTGGCTGTTCCAAAACAGTTTTGTGTGTGTTATTGCTTTTTATTGCTCACCATTACATCATTTACATGTGTATCAATTACAATTACATACTTTAGAAGACACTTTTATCCAGAACAACTTACAGCAAGCAAGCTGCCCCTGTATATTTTTAAACTTAAAAGATATTGAAAACATAATTATGTACCCGTTATTTTCATGAAAGGATGATTTATTATCAGAACCGTGTAGGCTCTATTTGTGCATGTGTGCGTGCATGTGAGGGCTGACTGACAGTTCAGGGACTAACACGTTTCACTAACAAGGTTTGCTGGGGGGTCTGGATGAACAGTGGAATCTGTGAAATACCTCAACATAAAACTTTAATGTGAGTATAAGCGGTTCGTTTGGATAAGTTACCTCAAATGTCATTGTTTATGTGGAATAAAACCAACATTACAACAGAGAAGTAGTACACTTTGTTGGCTAAGTGAACATTACCATAATTGAAATCTCCAGAGCAAAAAGCATATATTGTTATATGGATGTGGACTCCACCATGAAAAGATGGAACCGCCCACCTTCCCGGATTCAAGGTAAAGCGGAGAGTCAGTTGGTGAGCAATGCATGAAGCGGGGCTCTTTGCAGTGTGAAATACCCAATGGCATCCGGGCGTCAACTCATATACGCTACTGTACAGGATCGAACAGCCATTCCCATGAGCACCGCTGCAATGAAATGTTCATGCTGAAGCCCGATTTGATCTGAGGGGCTCTATGGCACGGTGATAGGCACCTGCCCCTGCTGAAATGCATTATTTAAAAACACTCTTCAATCCAGGCTTCAGGGGACACCTTTTGTAACTCTGTCAGAAGCATTAAATGGAACTTGGCTGAGGTGAAGGCTTTGGAATGGCTGGTGGATCAGGGCCTGGGGAAGGCCATGTAGATAAAGAAGAGACGTATTGGAGCTATACTGTATTGTACTGGAGTGTGTCAGGTGGAAAATGAAGGGTCAGTGATGCAACTTCCCTTTTTATGAGCCATAAATACATGTGTTTTTCCACTCTTTAGGAATAAAAGATGGGCTGCTTACAAGACCCAACACAAACCTGACCACAGTTCAGGCCACAGGAGAGCTTATCCATGAACCATGCTGTTGCAAATAACATGATGAACTGCTACTCTGGGTCAGCACGCACCTACACTGGCCATGCCTTGTCTTTCAATGTGTCCCTCTCTGGTCGTCTAGCAGACATCTATAATCTTATCGGCTTGTATTAAAAAAAGAAAAGAAAAAAGGCTTTGCACCCTCCCCCTTTCCCTGCCCTCACCTTCCCCAGACTAACCAACATTTTGTGGACACGGCGCATCAAGGAGATCAGTCCTACCGCCTCTCTTCCATGAGCCTCACCTGACAGCTCGCCCCAGGCAACCTATCCCCTTCCCCCTCCCCCTCCAGAGACAAAAGCACCTCAGCTGAGTTTAGGCAGCTAAAGCATAGACAGTTAGCAAATTACATTTCTTGTCTTCATTTCAATAATTCACAAGGAGGAGCGTGAGCTGGGCCAGATACGCTGCACATGGCAAAAGTGAGGTAAGGTGTTGGGCAGGGACGGTCATTGCTTCCGTTTTAAAATCGATTGTACAATCATTCATAAACCTATAAAGGTGTTTAGTAAAGCAAACCAGATGTGAGAAGGATAAACCCATGAAACTATACAGAGAACACAACCTGGCTAGTACTGGGAATGGACCCCATTCACTGGGCTGCTGGTGAATGGGGGAATAGATCATTTCAAAGTGAAGGATGGATGGTTCCAGACACTGATACCATAAAGCTGATTCCAAGCCCATACACACCTGGTTAATATTCTCTTAGCTTTGTTATGGCAGCTCCTATGTTGATATAAATCAGTGCCAATAAGCAGACTGTAAACACAATTTTAGACACGGGTTAACAGGAATACACACAAACACACCCCACTAACAACTGTCTCATTGTGACCACCAATCAACAGCTATAACGTCATGGACACAGTCAAGGCAGAAAACAACATCATCTTCCGAACTCTGAACATTGCTCATCTCTAATTAGTGAGCATAGGCTGCATCAAGGACTCCACCAGCACAGCTTCACCAGAACAGTGTGCATGCGCCTTGCAATGAAATCTACCCAATGTCCATTTCCAAACTTGAGAAAGACACATTTTCTTCAGTGTGAAAGATAAGATTTATTTTAAGAAAGCATAAAAGTTACATATCCCCATACTCTATTGAAAGAGATGTTTTGCCTCTGTAGACTAATATAAAGTATTCACAAGCACTTAAGGCTTTCGTGCTGTGTTGCCAAACTGATTACCAACTGCAAGCACATAGCCTCAATATTTATATAGTCTCTGTTATTTTAAGTGAGAAAACCAACACATTTGTATGGATGCACCAAAAGCATTTGACGAAAGACAGCATTAATTGACTGTTGACACATCTGAATGAAAGCACCATCAGTCAAAAGAGAACCGGGGGTAAATAAGGGGTTTCTTTACTGCTGGCGCAGTGTTACTGCTTATGTTAGTGTGTGGTTCCTTTATGTTTCTCTCAAAAGGCCAAAATGCAGATGGCAGTGCCATCTGTGTAGAATCAAAACCATGCATTCAGACCTGAAGATCTCTATTAAACTGCATGTAAATACATGGGGAGGGACGGGAGGAGGAGAGAAGGACAGAAAGGAAACTATGTTCAAAACAAGCTGATTAACCGTCATATAAAACGTATTCCCTTCTTAGTTTAACCCCATAATGTCAAAATCACTCCCAATACAGTGTTATAACAAATGTACGGAGTCTGTTTAAGAAAGTGTTGAAGGACAGCTATTACCACATCTTTCACTTTTTTAATCAAACTATTTAATGTATTGTGAGCGCTGCATTTCTGTATTATGCAGGAGTCATTGGTACAGATATAAAACATTCAGAATAATGAGGTGACATTAATTTTGAAGCTGCTGTACTACCGCTGTTTAAATAAAATTAAATAAACCTAGGAGAGGGAGAGAGAGAAAAAAAAAGACTGAGGACTGATTAATTTCTTTTTTTCTTTTTACCGCCCCAGTGTCACACCTGTGATCTCAAGGCTCAAAACACTTCCAGTTAAATTTTAATTCAATGGCAGGGCCCCGGATGTGCGCTGGAATCCACATATGATGTCAGTGAGCTCTCCTTGCTTGTGTTTAATTTAATGTCTCATGGGGTGGGAGGGGCTTAGGGGAAAACCACTAACATTCAAAAGGTGGTACTTTAAAATTACACTTAAAAGGTGCGGTCAGGGATTCTGGAGAATGATTGTTGATATTTGAACTCTTAAAAACAAAAACACCTCTTCCTTCAATGCCAGCATTGAAACTTCATCCTCCACATTGGACATGGCTAAATTGTTGTGTGGTGCAGTTTGCACCATTTTATAGCTTGCGTTCCCATTTCCAGAGAGCCATGGCTGTATAGAAAACTGAATTTTTTTTTTTCAACACGCACACAGAACATGTAGCTAGTGGCCTGTGAGAAAATATTCGCTGGATTTTGACAAAAACTTTTAGAGTCGCTAACCTCACCTTTAAGCAAGCCATCTATTGAAAACATTTGAGGAACAATGGAGTCGAATACTGCAATCCAGAAACATAACACTTGCAACAACTGCACTGTAAATTTCGCAAAATTATATCTTGACAAAAAGACATAGATCATGATTAACTAAGACTATCTACTAGGTAACTGCCCAAGATTTCTGACCATTTTCAGAACCTTCCAAGTAGGCAAAGTTCCTAAAAATGGGAAAGATAGTAAGAGGTGTTCTACTCTATCTTCTAATATACTTCAAACAGAGAACTCAGACTGAAGTTGGGCTAGCTGTAACTCACTTACAAAATATGCACCTTGCTATAAGTCTGCACCTTTATCAATTAGGCTATGCTAAGATAAACAGGTAACCACAAAGTAACAATGAAAAGCCAAATATACAACCATACACATTGTGAATATACTGTTCTTGTTATGAAGGGGTGATGTCTTCCTGTAATACATTCTAATTCAACCCAGTACATGTCCATATGGGCCTTTCTGTTTAGAATAACTGAATATGTATGCTTATATGAATATGTAAATATGAGTTAATTCACTAATGCAGCCAGACAGCTGTTGTGAGAACCACATTTACAAGGAAACATGTGTTCGCCCTGTGGGGCAGTTTAGGGTGACATGACAGGTGAGAGGGAAAGGGCAAGGACTATGCATTATCTACCTATTGGTCTCCCAGTCCCACTTGGACACACAAACAGCACATGGATGTAAAGGCACTTATTTCTGTAGACTCTATACTATGAAGATGTACATTACATGTTTTATTTCAAAACAATTCTCACTGGATATAACACCTAGAACATGTACACACGGTCATGCTACAGGCATATACTGTAAATCAGCCTACTAGTCCTGCAGTATTCAAATACTCTTTGCATTTGCCTATTGCTCTGAGTGTCTGCCTTCAGTATTGCTGCTGGAGTACATAACAGCCATACAAATGACCAGTGTGCAAGCAGGTGTAAAAGAAGCATAATGTTGTGTAACAGTGGGTTTAAATAACAACACGACATATCAAAGCATAATATGCTGGTTCAAAGGTCATGTTGCCTGCTGTTCATAAAACCACATGGGATTATTTTAATTTAGGATTCAGCCTTCCATTTAAACACACACACACACACACACACACACACACACACACACACACACTTTTAGTTTGCCAACAAAGTGATTCAAAGTAGACTATTTGAGAAGAGACATTAATGTAATTAGACATTTACAAAGCAGTGGCCTGCGTGTCTATCTTGCATTAAGAAAAAAGCAATCATCACATGATAACTCTGAAGCAAATGAGCATTACATGATAATGTATCAAAAACAACCAGAAATATTGTTTACATAACTGCAGTATGAAAGCGTGCTTCAATTACTGTAGATATCTAACATTCTTTTTAATACAACAATGTCTCAGCAGGGATATATCTGATTAGTTTGAGGAATAATAGACTGATAGTTAAACAATAACCTAAATCACAGCGCTGAGGTGCAGTGATGTTCTATAGATGACAGAACACTTCGTTTACATTTTACACACAAAACATGAGATGCAGAGACACAAGATCATTAAAGGGATATATAAAGTGGCTTCAAAAGTTTAAATGCAACAAAAGGTTGGATATTTTTCGCGCAGTAGGATACAATGAAAAATGTGTGATTTCGTTCAGCAACAGTGTAGTGCTGAGTTTTTATATGTGAATTGTTACCCGTTTCACCTAATGGAAAATACATAACAATGAATATATAAAACAATAAAATAAAATGAAATAAAATAAAATAAAATAAAAGCCCATGTAGCCTAATCACCGGTATGAGTTTCTCTACAGTAGGCTACACGGGGGGATGTTAAAAAGTTTACTACTCCCGAATGGGACAAAACTTTTCTCTTCATTGGCAGGATTCATTCATTGTTCATACAAATCGCTTAAAATGAAGATGTATATGTGCAGTTAACAAATATATCCATATGTAAAAGGATCTTAAAAACTAATGAAGAATAGCTGCATCTCAAAGTTTGCATGCATGTGAACAAATGACGAAATGCTTTCTTATCTTATTTGCCGCTCTCGTTTTTATTGCATTAAAATGTAGATGATGTTAAATGCAACATGCCAATTCTACAGTGCAATGTATCACTTATTCCCGAGTGTAAGATGTTCATAGGTTATGCCTGCATTGTTACTTGCATTAACAAGTACAGAAGTATCCTGTCCGTTCCGTGGGTTAGTGCGCAAACATAAATGTTCGTAAATATTCTCCCTAAGAATGTAAAAGTGCGAACAACAGCCACAAAAAGTTAAAGACACGTCTCTCTGCAGGGGACCGCGCTCCGGAGCGCACAAAGTACAGTACACACCTTTTAAATTAAGGTAGCTAGTTTAGAAAGTTGAACTTCACTCATAACCAGGTAAAACTCTTAAATAGTCAACAATTCACTTACTTTTCTCTTGCTTGGCTATCGGAAGGGACGACAGCTCCTTTACCTTTGGCGTACATGCTGGATTCTGTTTTAAGACTTTTACCCCACTCAACACCTGTCAAAGAAAGCAGCCAGGAAAACGTTCCATCTCCATAGCTACCCCTTTAGTGTTTTTCCTCCCCCCTCCTTTTTTTTACATCTCTAACATTGGCCACAAATCAGGCACAGTTTCTATTGGGGGAACTTGAAACCGTCCGCCGTTGGGTTTTTTTTTTCCTCCTCAGCCGCTGTTCTAGAAACCTGCTCACCCACCCTCGGCTATGCAATGGTTGGGGCTTCTTAAAGGGAAACACACACTTCTTGTTTACTGACCTCAGATATATGAGAGTGAAAGCAGCCTTGATAGAGGCGCTGTATTTTCGGCCCTCCTTTTCGGCAACTGGGAATGCTAATTTGTTATCGCAAGATATCCCATTCTCTCCAGTTGCATCAAGTTTTTGTGACGTTCCTATTTACTAATGATACCACTCTATACATTTGCTGAAAAAACACACAAATTCATATATTTATCATGTTCAATTATGAAAAGCATAACCAGAGGACTCAACCCAAGTATGAAAACCACACAGGATTAACATAAACAGAATTTACATAGAGTGTAGATTCAAGTCCAGAAGAGATTAGCTCTCAATCAAGGGTGTTAAAAGTTATCACAAGTAAGGTTTAAGTGCAAGTCTCCTCTTAACCCAAGCTCAATGCTCTGCAGTTAGAGTAGCACTTGTATCGTAAATATGTCTCAGACAATACTGCTGTCGCGATGAGATCTCATATAGGCCAGGATCTGTAATGAAATTGTAGCAGACACAGGTTTGTATCAGCCATTGCTGTTTTACCAAAATATCCCGAGGGCAGCCCATTCTACCTAGCCTCATGAGACCATCCTGATCTCGCGAGCTTCAGTTTGACTTTGCTTCGAGAATCAGTCAGGTTGCATTTGACCTGCCACTCATATACTGTATGACTCTTATTACACATGTACAGTATCTTAAGAGTTGGCCTAAGATAAATCCATATTGCCAAAAAGGATTTTGCTCTCCATAATATTATTCTATTACATTATTACTTTAAATTAATACTATAGGTTGGTTTAATATATTTACATTTCAATGTTGTTATATAAAGAGCAAATATCTGTTACATGTAAATAAACAAAAAGTGGCACAACATATTTGTTAGTGTAACGGACAGCTTGTAAAATGTCCATGAAGCAATTTAATAGTTACCCCGCCTTAGAGAAGTATGCCTTATCTCTTTAACCAGCGTTTACTTTCACAGAGCAAGGCAAACAAAGGAAAGTGTGATGAAAATGTTTAAGAAATCCACAATTATATAATATATCATGTATTTCTTTGTCTTTGTGATCCCTCCTCTCTCTGCCTGTCTGTCTGACTCTCTAGCTCTCGCTTGAATTGGTTGTAAATTAGCTTTACAGGCATGAAAAACACAACACGTGTTGACAAAGAAGGTCAAGGTCTATTTCTCTCTACAGCAGTGGCCTTTCACACTTAGGCCAAGGGACAGAGTCAGAGCCAGCAACCACGAGACCATCTCCTGTAACATTCCGGAGGACTTTCTTTTCCCGTGAAATATAATGTGTGCAGCATTTTCTGTTCTGCCCCCAGTCGAAGGTGGGTGGACCCAGCTCTCCTTTCTAATAAAAGGACTCAGTGTTGTGCAAGGGTTTCAGCGGCAAGGATCTGCATTTGACACGCAGGTATACAGGACTCTGCTGTTCCCTTAGAAATCAGCCTGCGTAGGAAGGAGAAGACACAATATGTTGCAGTCCGACCAGCAGAGGAATTCCCCCAGCCCTCGCCATTGTGGGGCCAAATTATAATTAATCACAGGTTGAATAATTCAATGCTGAGCCAGTGGATGCCTTTCTCTGCCCATTCCTCTGCACCTGCCTCAGAAGGGGTCCCCAGAGCCTGTGTGTGTGTGTGTGTGTGTGTGTGTTAATGTATGTGCCTGTGTATGTGGGATGTATAAATATTTCTTACTTGTGCATGCTCATTTGTGTGTCTGTGTATATTGTATGTGCATGTGTTTATGGGTACATGTAGTGTTAGTGTGTATATAGAAGAATGTATGTGTGCGTGTGTGTGTGTAGTAGATGCGTCTCTGAGGCCATTGAAAGGGGAACACGCAACCCCACAGCAACCAAACACAGCAATGTAACCTACACCCTGCGGTTCATATGAGTCAGCCATGTTTTACTGTTTTAGCCTTTATTTTCTCCTCTTCTCTCTTATTGTGTGATCCCATGTCACCACATGTGGTACACATGTGGTGACATGGGATCATATATGAAGTTAGTGTGGGGCTTTCTTCGTACGGGATAACTCAAGTACTCATGTTTCTCTTTGCTCTCTTCATCGCCTTTCTGCACACTGACCTCAAACCAGCACTGTCTTTATTAGGAAGCAAAAAAAGAGTGAACCCTTTAAAAACAAATGTCGTATCACGGCTCCAGTCACGTTTGAGGTAAAATGTTGAAATGCAATTAGCAAAAATCCCTATGAGATAAATCATCTTGTTTTCCCCAGCTATACAGTTTCTACTGTATGGAGCCGGTAGGAGTTAAACATTTTGCTCAGGGGCACACTCAAAGTCACGCATGTGCCAGGAATCAAACTCAGGACCTATTGGCTATAGGAGTAGACCACCCAGACTGCTATAGTATCCTGCCCCCTATATGTGTTTGTGCCTGTGCCTGTGCGTGCGTGCATGTGCATGTGTGTGCGTGCGTGCATGTGTGTGTGTGTGTGTGTGTGGGTGTGTGTGTGTGGGTGTGTGTGTGTGTGTTGTGTTAGTGCTATTGCTAATGCTTGCAGGTACTGTATGTGCCTGTGTATTGTATGCCTATTGTATCTGTGTGAGTGGAAACATTGTGGTGCGTGCATGCATACCATGCAGCACTATCACAGATCCACATCCGTATCTCACATGTTAGTGTGAAGTTTACACACAAACTGGACACGGAGGTCAATCAATAAGTCATCCAGCCAATGGTAATGCAACCCGGCGCATGGCAGCATTAACCTTCATTCTGCATTGCTGAGTCAAAATCAAGATCTTAACATCCCTTTTACAGAGTTTATTGCGTGTATTTGTACATAGGACTATGTACAAAAACAGCTAACTGACGAAAGTATTAATTAGGTAAGCTACTGGCTCCTACTTTTGCACCAACATGCCTAAATCTGTTCATCGAACATATGAACCTGTCTCTCTATCTCTTTGTCTCTATACTGTGTACTGCGTACGTATGTACTGGTATAGTATGCGCAGCATGTAGGTTAGCTGTTGTGTTTGATTTGTATCATTACACTTGGTCACCATATTTATCTGTGCCATATCCAAACACCCACACCCACCCCAGCCATGCACCCACGTATACCAAGTCCCCGCCCAGTAGCTCGCTCCTCTGGATCCATCCGACACCCGCTGATGTGTTTGGCTGTGGTCAAGGGAGAATCGGCGCTCTCCAACGCTCCCATAATTATGGGATTTGTGAAAGTTTTGGCACCCTTCACCTTCCCCGCGAGACATAAAAATGATTATAATGGTGTTACTAATTTCCCTCTCATATAAACGGTTTGAGGATATAACTCAGTGAATTGCATGTGTGAGACATGTTCTGTGACAATAACACAATGAAGGAAGGGCACAGTACATTGTGTGTAGTTTTATTATGTTACGTGTGCCAAAGTATATCTACAGTACTGTGAGGTAGATAGGTCCTGCCTGTAATACAGTAACTTTGTAACGGGCACTCTCCTCCAGCCGTTAAACTCTTCCATACCTTTTCTTGTTCGTCTCATGGTGCCACTATACCTTTAAGAAGTGAAGAAGAAGAGAACGACTGGCTGGGGAGAGCTGCAGTGGCAGAGAGAGAGAGAGAGAGAGAGAGAGAGAGAGAGAGAGAGAGAGAGAGAGAGAGAGAGAGAGAGATGGTGTGGTGATTATGTTCGTGTGTGCTTTCTTTCTGTGGGAAGTGCAGCCGCACACCATACACATTAAAATATGCACACACACACACACACACACACACACACACACATACACTATGCTACTAGTGATCATTTGACTGCGGCGAAAGGAGGCTTGTGCACACACATGCCTCGCACAACCTTTTGCACAAAAGCATTCCCACGCATGCATACCGATGGAGGCATACACACACACACACACACGCACACACATGCACGCGCACACACGCACACACGTGCACACACGGAGGGAGAGAGGGAGAGAGGGAGAGAGAGATATTGTGACAGTATAGTGCTGTAGAAACTGCAGTAGTGGTATTGAAGTAATTGATCTTAATTGATCCTAACACACCTGTAGGATAACCAATGAGCTGAACAGGTACCCACCCACCATCTACAGTATATGTACAGTAAGTACAGAAGACCTATATTGCTCTGTGTAACTGTCATTAGGAATGTCTTTTCCAGTGTGGCTTCATTTTAGAGCGAAGCCACCGAACAAACAGACCCAAGTCTAAGGAATCGCACCAAAACCATGGCGACTGCCTGCTTTCCCCCCTCTGTATCTCTGCAGTGCATTACTGTCATACCCCACCCTTCCTCCGTCACCATCCTTGGCTGGCTACATGGTGGCCCAGTGGATAGCACTGTGGCCTCACAGCAAGAAGGTCTGGGGTTTGAACCCCAGCCAACCTGGCCTTTCTGTGTGGAGTTTGCATGTTCTCCCTGTGTCTGTGTGGGTTTCCTCTGGGTGCTCTGATTTCCCCCGCTATCAAAAACATGTCAGGTTCACCCTCCAGTCAGTGCTGTTGACCAAACACTGGCATCAATCTGTAGTCGGTCTCTGGGTGCCACATGAGTGGCTGCCCACTGCTCCCTTTGGGGATGGGTTAAATGCAGAGAATTGGTTTCCCCTAAGGAGGATTAATATAGTATCCCCCTTAGGGGAGTATGTGACTCTCTCTGTCTTCAGAGAGAGTCACATTGCCGCCACGACGGCGAGGCCGTAGTCGAGCCGGGTCCGGTTCGAGAGCGGCAGTGGCTGTTCCTTCAACAGGCTTTTGCGGTGCCCTGGTCCTCCCTGTAAGCCGGGCCTGGAGGGGCAAAAGCAGCCGGCGTCACAGCTGAGATAAGCGGCACGCGATGCACGCCACGCCGCGGTGAGACGACAGCACTGGTTGGCTCGGCCAGCCGGCAGCCGCAGAGGAAAAAAAAAAAGAGAAGAAAACCGTGCCAAGTCTCATTCTCTCCACACAGCCTTCCTCTGCCCCGCCCACTGGCTGCCCTCAGCACTCTCTCTCTATCCTCTCCTCTCATTCTATTCTGCTCTCTCCCCCGCTCTCTCTCTGCCTCTCTCCCCCTCTGTCTCTCTCTATCTCCCTTCCTCACTCTCTCTCTCCCTCGTTTTCCGGTTTACCCTTTTTCCTCCCTCTCTCCCTCTCTCTAGTCATTCTTTCCTCCACACCTCCCTCAACCTCCCCTCATTCCCCTCTCCCTCTCTCTCTCTGATGCCATCTTCCTCTTCCCTCCCCTTGTCACATTTCTTATTCACATATCTGTTCCAAAACACACACACACACACACACACACACACACGCACACACGCACACACACACACACACACAGTCAGCCTGCCGGCACGCGAGCGCGCATTCTGCGCCCGTCTCCCACGCGCCCCTTGTATGCTGCTGCCAACTAGCACAGAACACCATGACCTCCCACTGCCCCAAGGACTGAGTGCACGTGTCTGTGTGTGTGTGTGTGATGGGGGATGGGGTTCAAGCAGACGGGTAATGGGGTTTGTCACACCAGGGAGCCACGGGGAGAGACTGCTGTCTGCCCCTCTGTGCCCTAGAGAAAGCACGGGTGCCACCGTTACACACTCCTGCAGTGATCCCGTATACTAATCTGTGTATTTCATGCTATATCGTCAGCGTGTATACACAATTCTGCCATCTTGTTACTGTTTATTATATTCATTTAATACACATTTTGTCGTACTTCCTTGATCATTGTAGTGAGATACAACCTTGCCTTGCTCCTGAGGATGAAAGGAATATGTGAACACCACAACAAGGGCACCAAACTAGCAGACAGTAGATTCTACTTGCGACAGCGAGCGGGGAAGTGGAGGGAGACTAATTTGTTGTCACCTGCACTGTGTTCCAGGGGACTTGTCAGCTGCTCGTACGTTAGACTTAACTTGACTAAAACGGTGTACAATGCAACCTGTGGGGTCAGGGAGGGGACAATGGCTTACATGAGAGCGGAAGGGGGAGGAACAGACTGCACAGTGATCCTGTAAGGGAGGAGGTGGGCAACGGGGTGGGGGACCATGTGATGGGGGCTGGGGCCGGGCGGGGGAGGTCTCGGTGATATGAATAATACGACAGAAAGTAAACAGCCGTTGTTAATGTTCTTAACACCTACACAACAGACTGGCAGAGAGAGCTGGTGGGAAGGAGCAGGAGAGGGAGAGAGAGAGAGAGAGAGAGAGAGAGAGAGAGAGAGAGAGAGAGAGAGAGAGAGAGAGAGAGAGAGAGAGAGAGAGATGTGTTTTACTCCAGAAATAGCTTTTAAAAATACAGGCTCTAGTGGTGTTGTCAGGATGGTGGGATGGAGAGACAGTTTGCTTCCCTCCTTTCTCTCCGCTCAGACTTGCATGTTTGGTGAAGCCCACGAGAGCCTGTCTATCGCATGGACCCAGCTCCTGATTTAAGACACACTGTAAAACGGTACATGTCTATGAGGACAGAGGGAAACGTTTGCCTTCCTCGGTACGAATCATGGGGGGGACAAGAATCAAAGCTGAGCCAAAGCCATGGGACACCTGCAGACCTCATGGGTTCCTCACTGAGGTTGTGGCTCTGAAAGCAACTCACCAGGGGCTTCACTTACAAACTATAAACCCAAAACACAAATGAAAAATGTGAAGATATTTCATATTGCATAAAAAAATGACAACACTAAAAATATACATTTTGAAATAGTCTTACAAAAACCCCTCCCCCAAGATAATCCTTATGGCCGATCGGGAGACCTCATCCTAGAATATACAATCACTATGGTAGTCTTTAACTATAAATGGTTGTTAGAAGAAATGAGAAGAGGTTTTGTGTTTTGCTACAGTATATGTTTGTGTGTGTGTGTGTGTGTGTGCGTGTGTGTGTGTGTGTGTGAGTGCGTGCGTGCGTGCATGCGTGTGTGTGTGTGTGCGTGTGTAGGTGTGTGTGTGTGTTTTACATGGAAAGGGGTGTAGGCCCAGTGGAAAATATGTTGACGTGACCTACATATCCATGTGTCTTTCTATTAGCATACACCCATAATTCACATGCACAAACGCGCACACGCGTGCACACACACACACACACACACACACACACACGGCAAATCAAAATGGTGACTTGTGTCATAGAGACGGCCAAGAAGGCTATTTACATTATTTTCATTGTGCCCTTTGTTTGCCTTTAACTGTCTCAACACCAGACCAGATGGCACTCTTTCAAACCAGCATCGCTCAAACACACACACACACACACGCACACAGCACACAGCGCACACACACACACATGCACACACACGCACAAACATGGAGAGAATCTCATGATTAGTAGTGGCTGACCTTCCAATGATCAAATCATTGTGTTTCTATTTTCTTTAATGTCAAACACATCACGTGACAATAGAGAGACAGTCCAGTGAGCTAGAGAATCAGGTTTGACAACTAGTTTAGTACAGAGCATTACATCGCTGTATTCAAAAGACTTGTCTACACCGAAGCCAATGTAGTGATTCATAATTTAACCATGGTGAACAGCATGGAACGCATAAAGTATGTGCTCATCCTATTCAAGATAGTCAATTAGATTGGTCAAAAACAACTGCAGTTATTTAAACATAACTGATGAACCTGCGACTCTGCTAGTGTTTTAGACCCCGGTTGGCAGAGATAGTTTGTACTTTCTCCCTCACTCCCTCCAAGTCTCTCTCACCTTCTCCCTCTCCCTCCCTCTCTCTACCTCTCTCCCCCACCTCCCCTCTCTCTCTCTCTCTCTCCTCTGCATCGTCTATATCTCTCACCCCCTGTTGCCCGATCTCTGCCTTGCCCTTCTGTTCTCTTTGCCATTCTCTCCATCTCCCCCCATCACTTACCCCCCCCCCTCCCCCCCCCCCCAGCCATCCCCAGGACAACTATTAATCAGAGGCAGAAATGATAGATGTTTTGCACACCAGCAATGCCATCTATTTTGCCTAAGTACAAACAGTAGATGTGACATGCATATTTATTAACGCAAAACCCATTGCTAACACTGGAAAAGACACACACACACACGCACACTCTCACACCTTGTATCACGCACAACCTATTCTTCACGTCCACAGACAGCCTCCAGCCACCAGATTGACTCCAGAATCCAATAGTGTGTGTGTGTGTGTGTGTGTGTGTGTGTGTGTGTGGCACCCTGCTGGCTCTCCAGAACCAAGGAGTTTAAGCAGTGCTGAGAGCCATGTGCAGACTGTTTGTTGCACAGTCTCTTACAGTAAAGCACCTTATATAGGAGTCCTCGGTGACTCAGCACAGCCAAACATTAGTTTATTAATAGGCAGCTTGAAGAGGTCTGAGCCGTCTGAAGGTGAATCATTCTTGTCTCAAGTGTCCACGCTGTTGTTTTCAATTATTCTAAAAGATTTTCTTTTTCTTTTCATTTGCAACACAGACAGCATTGTGTAAATAATAAAACAATGCAGTCTAAAGAATCTGATAGAGGATTTAATACACATATTCAACCCATCTCTCATCATTCTCTATATTCCAGGTCAATTAATAATGATTCAACTATTACTGTGTATGTTGACCAGCCTTGAAATATCAAAGTGAGAGTGGATACAGGGGGTACAGTGTGTGTGTGTGTGTGTGTGTGTGTGTGTGTGTGTGCGTGCGTGTGTCAGGTTGGCATGACTAACAAGGATTTAGCTGGAACAAAGACACATATCACAACCACAGTGCTGCTACAAGGGAAGCACAGTTGAAGCCACTAGACACACATGCTCCAGTGATTGGCCGAGGCTACAGCCCTCCCCCCTCCCCACACACACGTACACCCATCCTAGGATTTGTGCCTATCCGGCTGGGCGACTCGTTGGGTATTAATTGAATGGGCCGCTTGGTGTACGAGAACATAACGCTCTGTGTACTGCAGGAGCTGTGTTGGGGGATGGGCGGAGCATCTACAGTAGGGAAAGGATGTGAGGAAAGGGATGGGGGGGGGGGGGGCTGAGAGAGGAGACTGGGTGCAGAGGAGGGCGAAAGGAGAGGAGATTTGGATTTACAGTGATCTCCTGGTTTATACGAGATTAATAGAAATGGGCATAGAATGGTTTGGGGGAGGTGTGTGTGTGTGTGTGTGGGGGAGGGGGTGGGGGGGCATTGTGGCATGCATATAACATATGGCATATGGCACAGGCTGAAAACTTCAGTTAAAATGGGCTGTACGACGCCTCAGTGTTTATCGCCATCGGTGTGTGAATGTGTGTGTGAATGGGTGAGTGTGAGTCAATTCTGTACAGTGCTTTGAGTGGCTGGAAGGTTAGAAAAGCGCTATATAAATGCAGTCCAGTCCGGTCCATATTGCACAGGTGCCATAGACACATGCTCCTTACAGACAAACGTCCTGGAGGTTCTCTCATGTACTATGAACATCATAGACACAACCATTCTATAACTACACACACACACATCCACAAACACACAGTACACACTTGTATGGTTTCATCAACATGTCCGATCTGGATGGACTGGTTGTGTATAGATAGAGGACAGAGATATCCTCGTTTAATGACATACTTATCCGTGAGGACATTTGCATGGTTGAAACCCCTGTTTCTCATAAAACGACCATGCGATGGATGCCCAGACCAAACTGGATGTCTTAGCACAGGTTGAGGTAAGCCAGCAGCACACAGAGTATCCATAATGAGGACACAGACCTCAACTTGACTGAGGAGCCCAACTCAGTATGCCAGAATGTGTCCAAGTAGATAAATCACAAATAATTGCCTGGTTCCTCTACATTTCCTGGTCCGAGTGAGTGGAGATGAGGGACCACCAAACAATGTGATCAGACCACACTCAGGCAGCAGCCTTCACGGGTCACTGGCTAAAAATATTGCAAATAGAGTAATTGTTTACCATATTTTGAAGATGAGACTAGGGTTTGTTTCCGTCAACCAAATCAACCTAAATTTGCATGTTTGAGGCAGAGATTTGGGTAACTAAGCGTAGATCTGCAACCTAATTACCAGATTTTATTTCCAGGATTATCTTGTCAAGAATCAGTTCCCTGATATATGGGCCGTCAAACTGTTCATATATAATAAAGACATTTACAAGTTACAAACTGACGGGGTCTGGACTGGCATCAATTAAGTGATAGCTGTCACAAACAAGACCCAACTAGCAGACACCCCATGCCTGTTAGCAGTTATCGACATTTCAAACTGTCAAAAATCTCCAAGTATAACCAAAGTTGTGAGAAGTTTCTCATAATCCAGACCAGACCACAGTAAACTAGTCTGAGTGACAGTTACTTAACAGAAATGTTTACTCTTGAAAACAAACGGGGGAGCGTCTTTTCAGTTTTCTTTTTTTTTATTACTGTAATACCCTGGGAGAATATTGGTCGACAATCAGTGACCAGAAAACATCTCAAAAAAAGAGAATGGTAGATGAAAGAAGGGTAACAAATGGTGTATGAAAAGCTGCAAGAGGGCAAATCACCTTTTACAGGGTCTTGCCTCAGTGCTCCTGGGTGATTGAACAGATCAACTGGGTTCAGCTTGACAGAGTGAAAGATATATAGAGAGGAAGAGGCAGGAGACACAGAGGGGGAGAGATTTATCAGTCCTTCGATGTGGACCCATGAGTGTCGGTCTTGTGTCATTGTTAGCACCTGCCGGTAAAGGTGTTATCAGCTATTGTAAGCTAAATGTAAGCTAATACACGTTTTTCAAATTCACCAAATATCTCCTCGCATTCCGCTATCTCACTGTTCTCTGTGCGTGTTGGAAAAAGAATCCAGTACTTCTACACAGCCCTGGCTCCATAAATAGGAACAAAAGTGTTGCATACCCACACACAACAACAACAAGGCTGCTGCCTTCGTTAGCGTGTCGGTTTTACATTTTTTGTGGTAATTTGTGGTTTTACTTATGGTTTGTGTCAAACCATAAGCAACACATATGAGATGTTCATATTGGACCTACCTATTTCAAAGTTTAAGATAAGAAAAACGTTTTGTCAGGCTTGGTTTTCAATGATGTATACCTTCAAAAAACGATTGTCTAATATTTTACGTAGTTTCTCAGCTTTGGGCTTTGAGTAAACCACTGTCTGCACTTGCTAACCATGTGAGATAATTCCTTGACAAATTGTATTTCCATGGCTTTTTGTTAATTCTGATGAAAATGCCACTCAGCTTGTCACTCACAAAGGTAAATTGACATAATTCCCTTTACACATACTGTACTGTATTGGGTTTGTACACACACACACTCACACACACGTCGCAATCCAATGATTTATCCAACAGTTGAAAAATATGTTTCAAACTGTTTTTCATGGGGGGGCGGGGGTCAAAGAAAAAGAGAAAGAGGCTTGTCTGTCTGGGA
Source organism: Speoplatyrhinus poulsoni (assembly GCA_025447795.1). NCBI lineage: Eukaryota > Metazoa > Chordata > Actinopteri > Percopsiformes > Amblyopsidae > Speoplatyrhinus > Speoplatyrhinus poulsoni. The sequence goes on from JAOEGT010073321.1 coordinate 23,797, forward strand.
ATGGTTGGATGAGAAGCCACATGGCAATTGCATACATGTAGCATGAGAATGAATAAGAAATGCAGAATTCACATCTTGTGGTTCACATTACTGTAAATTAAATTCTGGTTGGTTTTGTTTTCTAGCCACACGTTTCACATTCCTTCCAATACATAGATGCATTACCTGTTTCCGGTGAAATCTCCCATTCACTGCCACTGCCACATACAGACAGGAAGTAGGCATGCAGTATTGTCGTAAGCTATTACAGTATACACACTGTTGGCATTTGTCAACCTCAAATATGTTAAGCACAGACTTCTGTGCTTTGGTCCTTGTAATTTGTTAATGGTAACATTACACATTATGCAGAGAACATTTCAAAATAATAAATAATGGACTTTACACTTAAATTGCACATCGAAGACTGTAACAATTCATATTCATAAAAGAACACAACATAGCAATCTGTTATAATGAGTGGTAAGAATGAGTCATTACTGTCTGTAATGGCGTGAAAACATTACAGTGAGAGGAGTTCAGACTCCTAAACCAATACTCGTCAGATGACCATAAGGTCTGAGTGCGTGTCTGCATTTGTGTGGTGTGTGTACAGTATGTACTGTATATACTACAGTATGTGTATATAGGCAGAGTGAGCATAGCAGTGAACTTTCACATGAGCTCTAGCAGCTGAAATGAACTATTGCTACCTCCGGCTACTCGTTAGCGGTTAGCTAATTAGCACTGCTCTTGGTGGGGGTAGAATATGAGGGGAGGAGCTAGGCTAATGGAGGATTAGACAGAGGTTGTTACGTTGTTTCCTTTTGATGGGATTAATGTGCTACGGGCTATAGGCTGTCTGCTTTTTAATGATGGTCGTTCTTGTGTCATTGGAAACACCAGCAAGCATATGAGTGTCCCTGGGCTGGAGCCAAATGGAGAGAAAAGGAGAGGAGAGGATAAGATACGAAACGAGAGGAAAACAAGCAAAAGAAGGACACTAGATTAGCAATGACACACTGAGGTTTACTTAATTGACCTTGATTTTGCTCCATGGCTGCTCTCTACCATGGCCACACCGTGTGTGGCACTCTGAGCATTGGAGCCCTTTTTACTGAATACACCACTGAAAGAATATTTAAATTACACACTTCTGTTACTCACAGCCACGGCTATGAGGCTATAAAGGATTCTCAGAAAAGGATGAGCCACACCTATGCTTTTTCAACAACGTATGATGTTAGGTTTTCAGAGTGAAGAGATGGGTACCCACACACAATAGATAAAGTTGAAATAATTTTACATAACCAAAGAATACTGTTTTGATTTGAGCTCGAAGTTAGCAAGAAAGACTGATCCTGCCTTGCACATGGTAACATATACCAAGCAAATGAGTAAACTTATGCTACGATCAGACTACACAAATCGATCCGTATATTTTGACATTTCCAACTAACCTACTAAGCCCATATTTTAAAAGTATTGGAGTAGCCCATATGGACAATGGTGGTAACCCCATAAGTATAAGTATCGGAGTAGCCCATATGAACAATGGCGGTTGTTTGCATTGACTGTGTCTTGTTTGACATCTGCAAAACAACAACAACAACAACAACAACAACAACAACAACAGAACAGCTGGGTCTATCCTCATATAATGTATAGTATATTTTACTGGTTCTGCAACACATGTTTGATCTCTCTAGCCTGTTAATTGCAATGGTCTTTTCTACCACAAACTACTACAAGCTACTAACAACCTGCTACAGAATCAGTAAGTATATAAGATGCCACACACCCGCTTTTTGCTGATCCACTACTAGAGGGCCATATTTGATGATGCTCGTTACAATTGAGCAGGCTAGAAAATTCAAGCATTTGTCTTGTTGCAGATCTGGTCAGTTGACTAATGGCTTCTCATATAATATGTAAATATACTAATATATATTCTATCTACATAGTATGCATTTATACACTACATTAAAAAATTAAAAATCCTGTTCTGCTATTATATATTTATCACTTTAGCATTAGGTACCTTATTATTCAGGCCATTAGGAACTTTGATGATTGAATGATATATTGACATGGTAGTAGACATGATGATTAAATGCTGAACTGTTCTAATATAATATTGGCTGCTTATAATCACTGGTTTATGACCTGTCCAACTATTGACAAATATACTACATGTATGTCGCCTGCCAAATGCCATAAATGTAAATGTAAATATCAAAAAACAGTGCCACAACCAAACCAAGAGTCTGGCCACTTTAAACACATTAACCATCTAACTAATTGAAGCAACTCATAAAAAAAGTGATTTCAAAGCATAATTAGCAGATTGTATACCCAAGCTTATGCATTATTACCGCAAACAGAAACATAAAAGGTTGGACCGGTATAGTAATGAATAATTGGTGTCATAGCAACCGCTACAAGACTCCACCCCTTCAGCGGTAGAGAGATCAGATTCTTTGCACAGGCACTGGCTTGTTAGGGTTGCCGATATCTCTGTCATGCATGTTGCCTGTAGCTTTTTATGTGTTCCTCTCTCCATGTATCTCTTTCTCTCTTCAGTTCTTTCTGAAACTGACTGACGTCAATTCAGTCCGTCTTCTATTTTTTTATTTATGAGAATTTGAATTTTTTGAATTAGAAATTCCCCTCTCTCTCTCTCTCTCTCTCTCTCTCTCTCACGTTCTCCCCCCACATGCACTTAATCATGTGTAGCGACAATGAGCACTGTATACATTTGCCCCTTTGGTTTGAGTGCAGCAGGATTTAAATAAGCTAATATTGGAACATTACATTGTAGCTTGGATGCACTCCTTACCATCTCTGGCTGCCAGCAGAGTAGCCTATACATAATAAATATAGACATATGCATACTCACACACACGTGCATGAACACGTGCACACACACACACGCACACGCACACACACAGAAAAAGGATGGCAGAGGATAGGCCCACATGTTATTCCTGCTTCAAATTGGCACAGCAATACCCTGGGAAACACACATAGGGAAACACACACACACACACATACACACACACACATATACACACAACGTCTTGCATTTTGAGGTTGATAATGAGCCTTCGAAAACATGATTTATGTTTTATAGTACAATCGAAATGATTTGATTAATCACATTCATTCTGGAGTAATTAAATCTTTGCAAATACAAACTATTTCACCACAAACACACCCGACAGTTATCCTGTTTGTTTTCAGCTGTGAGCTACATGCTACTAAAACTGATTCCTCCATACATACTGATTTTACCCCATAAATTATAAACACAATAACCAAACATGATAGTGCACGATGTCCCTTTCTACTACTAATTGAACCCATCCTATGATTACTGGCCGATCCACTCATCGACAATATTTCTGTATAAGTATAGGCTGGCTATTCAGTAATTTTAACCTTATACACTTTATGTCAAATTCAACAAATGTCTACTCACGGTCTGCTAGCTGCCCATTCTGTGTGTGTGCTGAAGAAAGAATAGGATGTTTGTACACAACCATGGCTATGTAAATGGGAACACAAACAAAGTGGTGCAGACTCAACAATATCCTAGCCAACTGGCAATGCATTGTGGGGCAGACCTTCTGAGGGAGCACCCTATGGCTTTCAAGGGACAGGTGTTTTCTGTTTCGATCAAGTTCAATTATCAACCAGTTTTCTACAGAATGGCTGACTTGAGATCATTAAAATATACAGTATATTGTGTGTTTATACTAATGCTGTGTCCCCTGGCAAGGATATGGATTATCTGACCCTTTTTATTATGATGAATTAATTTGTTGAGGATGTTGACCTCTTCCCGTCAGAGCAACACTTGGCACTACGAGCATGTGTTCAGAATAATTTAAAGATATGGAGGCTTAATGCTTTCAAATGGATGCTTTTAGGATTCTTTATGATGCTATAATGACATGTTAGATTTATGGATGATGGTTATGCATTATTATCATACCATCTATACCGTACCATCTACAGTAATGGTAATTATGCATTACCATAATTATATAGTACAGACTAAAATAGCAACAAGAGCTTGTTTTTGACAAAAGCATCAAATGCCGTTTACCACCATATCCCACATTGTACATTTCTTCTGGAACATCTAAACCTGCACCAAGAGAGCACTGGTGCAAACGTAACATGCTGGGTTTGAACTATCATTGCCAATTGTCCAAGCACCCAGACATCACAATAACATTGTTGTTTTCTCATCCTTAGGGCGCTTGATACCAGGTGCTGTATAACGAATGACTGTCGATGCTGTTCAGCAAATATCTGGTGTGCCATGTCAAGATACGAGGCAGCTGTAGGTGTGCCACTGAGACTTTTGTGGTACTTGGAGGGAAAATAAATTTGCCGAAAGCGGGAGCAGTGATGACGAATGAGAAAGAGGGAATGGGCGATATAGAGAACATGGGGCTTTTGCTGTTTAGAGGTATAGAGGGACCTTATAAAGAGGGCAAAATAGCGTGAAAACAGCCAACTTGAAGGGAGGGGAAGAGAGTGAGGAGAGAGAAGAATAGCAAAACAGATTGGACATCCAGGAACAAGAGAGAACAGCGAACTGAGAGAAAGAAGCATGGAGAGAGGTAACTGAGTGAGCGCAGATGGTAGACATGGAGAAAATTGCTATAAAGCAAGGCAAAGAACAAGAAAGACAGGGCAGAGAGAAGGAAAATGGGGGAGGGGAGGGTGTAAAGAGGTCATGATGTGGTTATGAAACCAACTCTGACCTAATCTGGCATGTTTACGACTGCGTTTTCCTTTTTTTCAGATCAGAGATGCAGGCTGGAATTAGACTAGAGTGGTGGCTTACAATCTGCTCAGGGAGAGAAGACACACTGACAGACAGGGAGATAGATGCAAGAGTTGATCGATGAGCGAAAGGAAGAGGGAAGCCGTGTGTGTGTGTGTGTGTGTGTGTGTGTGTGTATGTATGAGAGAGAGAGAGAATCCAGTAGTGCTGAGATGAAACCAGTGAAACAATGTGATGATTTAGTTGTACACAGAAGGCATGAGACAGACAGCAAAAACACAAAGATGTCATTTGACGCTTTTCATTCAGGTTAAGCTGTCCAATGCACGAATGTCATTATCAAGCTCTCTCTCTCTCTCTCTCTCTCTCTCTCTGTCTCTCTCGCTGTTCTACCCTTTCTCTCATTACTTTAACCTTCTATCTTTCTCTATGACTCTCATCTGATACTCCAGCCATGCTTTGCTCTGAATTATAGATTTGACATCATATTCCCGTTGACCTGATGCCCTGCTTAGTGACTGTGGAGTGCTGCCTGCTTCACTGTATCATCGTTGCATATGTATTGAACAAGGTGATCCCATCACCTTCACAACTAAACCACGGGCTAAGTGACACTAATGCCTATTTCATATGCTAATCTTTCAGGGAAAATCCCCCTTGACAAAGATTTCATACACGTTATCCATCAATTTACTTTAGTTACCAGGAGCAACTTCCACCACAAGCAAGAGCCCATTGAAAAGTTGACGTTAAAGGTAAGATAACACTGGAGGATTAAAGGCTTGGACATATGTATTAAACCCAGCAAATGACAGTCCCTTAATACTGTCTGCATTGGGCACCAATAATACATTAGACTCCTGAAATTGTTTAGCTACTTGGTTTGCCAAAATGTTTGAGCTCAGCATACATTGAACATATGGTACAGTAAAATCCCGCCGCATTTATTTGGCTTTTCAAACACCCCCAAATAAAATTTTCAAGGATCTGTGATTCTACTGCAACACAGTGCTAAAATCAGAAAAAATGTCTCTAAAGAAAAAATGTCAACGACGGAGTCAAAGCCACCTGTTTTGCATCATTTATTTATATGGCGTGTGCCTATTTGATTTAATCAGGCAAATTGGTTAAGAACATTTTCTTATTTGCAACCATGGCCTGGCAAGAGGGAAGGGGGGGGAGGGGGGGGGGGGGCCCCCATTTCATATATAAACAGCCAGGTGCAACAAATGTCATCATCAACCGTCCAGGCGGCCAAGACACAAAATACATAAACAACCGCCAGAAAGTAAATGCAGAGAAGCGTTACACCTAAGAATGACCACAACCTTAAACCCTAAGTTTAGAAAGCTTTAAAACACTTTTGCACACATTTAAAGAAGGCACAAAGGCATCGGATAATGTTTTGGCCAAATCAGTAGCAGGTGCAGACCTCGGATAAAAGGTCTATCACAGAATCCCTAAAAGCAGATACCGATACAAATTTGTCAAGTTTGAAAACATGTTATAGGTCATTCCAATCCATTGCTGCAGCATGTTGGAATGAAGAGCTATAGAGGGTTAACAATCAGGCTGTGCTTTGACTCACATGAGAATGAAACCATGATTCTACAAGCTCTAAATAACACACACATCTATGGAGTGCTGAAAAAAGCATTTTAATATGTAATGTACTGTACATATACTGTACATTCTCAGTTGGGTTTTTCTTTTTAGAGGGATGTGGGACTGCCTACAATAGCCTGAATCTTGAATATATAATGTAGAGTAGAATAGAACATTATATATGTACTGTATGTCATCATGGCAGGACTGCAGAGTCATCATAACATCATCTTACAGTATGTGGGTTATCGCAACAGTGGCACACTTTGGACATGCACCAAATATACTCTGTTCATTTGTCATCAGCTGCCTCTGAGCACATTGTGATTGTATCAGACCTGAGCCCGAGCCAAGCCCATGTAATATAACTCCTATGCTGTGTCTTGTTCAAGACCTTCAATTCATTAATGAACCCCATAAAAGCTGTGTGGGCACACGTGCATGTTTGTGTGTTGATGCTTGTTTGGCACAAAGCACAAGCAGCTGAATGTATGTGTGCGTGTGTGTGTGCGTGTATGTGTGTGTGTGTATCTGCTGTGTCGTGCATGTGTTTCTCTGTTCTGCTCATTCCTCTGCCTGTGCCCTTATGTTTCTAACAGTACGTTCTGTTTCCTGTTCCCTGCATTATGCTGTTCATTCACTCCGCTTGTCAAACGTGTCTCGCCAAACTAGGAAATGTTTTCCTCGTCCGGAGGTTCCAGAGGTTGTGTTGCACATTTGCCCTGCGGAATGTCGTGCACTTTGTTGACAAGCTGTCTAACCTCCCCCCCACACACCCGCCATCTGCAAATAAATTAATTAATTAACAGTTGATTGCAGGCATGCCAGCTCTGAGAGATGTTGATAATGCGGGATGCTGTGCGCCCTCCCGACCAATGGTTTCTTAGGGGAGAAAGGCTCAGCAAGGCTCACGATCGAGAGGGTGGGGGTTGGGGGAGGGGGGCATGGTGTCGCTTTCTAGCACAGTCAGTCCTCTCTGCCTTTGACACTGTCAACAGGCTAGTGTGTCTTTCGTTTATTGGCGAACAAAGCAAAAACACACATCGCCTAAGGCCGGTCCCTGTGAGTTTGTTGCTATGACAACTCGATAAATTGTTACTAACCGTCGTACAAAAATGCTTTTAACGTATTTGCTTGCTTGGGAGAAATAATAAGTCCTCTGCCAAATATAAAACGTGAGCAAAATGTCTATAATGAGTATGTACACGTGGTGTACAGTAGGCCAGCGTTAGTGTTGCATGCTGTTTACTGCACAGGGAAAATCTATCCAGCTAAACTACCTTCAGGTTCTCTGTCTACTCCCTTACAGGGCCCCTTCAACCCCCACCCTCTGTTCTCTAACAGAATCTTTCTCTCTCTCTCTCTCTCTCTCTCTCTCTCTCTCTCTCTCTCTCTCTCTCTCTCACAAACACACACAAACAAATACACAAACACACACAAACAAATA